>JAODAL010017461.1:0-77663 GCA_025379985.1 Phyllomedusa bahiana
TCCCATGTGTTATAATTTGGTTTTTTGCATGTGGTGTAATTGGGCCTAAGCATTTTTCTCATTAATTAACGCACCTGCCACTTTTCCCAAGCAGCACAAGGCCCTAAAGCCTGCTGCTGGGGATCTATCAGCCATTGGCTGTAAGGAGCTTGTAGTTTTTGGTAAATTTTGCCATTTTTGTGGGTTTTTTTTTTTTGTTGATACGTAGGGGCTCGCAAAACATAGGAGCCTTGCCGTTGGTTTTAGCTCTTACGTGCTACTTTCAACTAATAATCATAATTTGATATTTTTCCCAGCATTTTTTCTTTTTGGCCCCAAAAATACTGGGGGGCTTAGGGTACAAGTATTTTGTGCAGTGCACCTTCTAAGTGCTGGCGGCTTTCCCCACAAACTTTTTTTTTTTTTTTGTTTGGGGTGATTAAGCTGATACCCCAGCATGGGTTTTTCTTAACAGGGCGTTACCCTCTGTATCGCTTTATCCCTATGCCCAAATTTTCCCCGTATTGTTGCTTTTTTACAGTCTTCCCCTGGTTAAATGTGGGTTTTTTTCATGCTGGTGTGAATTTGGTACCTAACATTTCTCATTAATTAACGGCACCTGCCATCTTTTCCCAGCAGCACAAGGGCCCTAGAAGCCGCTGCGGATCTATCACCCTTGACTTAAGTGTAGCTTTTTAGTTTTTTTTGGGAAATATGTCCCCCTTTTGTGGTTTTGTTTTTTTTGTACGAGGGACTCGCAAGGGCATGAGGGGCCTTGCCGTTGGCTTGCGAGCTTTCGTTACTGAGCTACGTATAAAATAATTTCCCCCCATAATTTTATATTTTTCCCCCCGCAAGTTATCTTTTTGCCCAAAAATACGGGAGCTTTGGGACAAGTATTTTGTGAGGAAGAACTTCTAAGTGCTGGGCGGCTTGCCCACAAATTTTTTTTTTTTTTTTGTTTGGGGGGATATAACTGAAACCCACATGGTGTATCGTACAGAGGCGTTACCCCGAAAAACCTTTATCCATATGCAATTCTCATCAGGATTGTTTTCATTTTTAGCAGTCTTTCCCCTGTGTTTTAAAAAGTGGTTTTTTGCATGCTGGTGTAATTGGTACCTAAGGGATTTTCTATTAATTAACGGCACCTGCCCCTTTTTCCCCCGCACACAAGGGCCCTAGAAGCCTCGCTGGTATCTACACCCATTAGCTGTAATTTCTTTTGTATTTTTTTTTAAATTTTGTCCCATTTTTTGTGGTTTTTTTTTTTGTTGATAGCGTAGGGACTCGCAAGAAGAGAGCCTTGCCGTTGGGGTTGCGAGCTTTTCGTTACTGTAGCTAAAAAGTAACACTAATACCCCATAATTTGATATTTTTTTCCCACATGTTATCTTTTTGCCCCAAAAAAAACTGGGGAGCTTAGGTACCAAAATTTTGTGCAGTGCACCTTCTAATGTGGGCGGTTGCCCCCAACTTTTTTTTTTGTTTGTGGGGGATTAAACGATACCCAGCATGTGTAACTGACAATGGCGTTAAACCCCCCGTATCCTTTATCCATATGCAATTCCAACAGGTATTGTTGCATTTTTTGCATTCTTTTCCCATGTGTTTAAAAAGTGGTTTTTTTGCATGCTGTGTGAATTGGGACCTAGACCCCTTTGCCATTAATTAACGACCCCATCTTTTTTTTCCCATGCAGCCAAGGGGCCAAGAAGCCTGCTGCTAATCTACACCCTTGACTTAAGGTAGCTTTTAGTTTTTTGGGGACTGGGAAAGGCGTAAAAAACCCGTGGTGGAGAACGTGGATCTTTCATCGGGGACAAACGCCATGATGTCACATACTTTTCCTTTCATCCTGTAAATAATTGGGCCACCAAAAAATCGGGGTAAAATTTTTCCGGGTGTTTTTTGCACCCCCTTTTTTGGGGCCCACAATCTTAGAACCCGGGCTACCCCTCAGGATTTTTCATCTTACTTTTTTTCTGAATAAAGCTGCTCCCGGGGGCCCCACATTTTTTGTTTTTAAAGGGACTAAATGCACATCATCAGGGGTTTTAGACAACAAGGAGTCGAGGGCCATGGGCCCTCTTTTTTTCCCTTCAAGAAAGGTCTTTAATAGGGAAAAAGTCCCAAAAACGGGTAGACTCAAAAAACAATTTTTTTTGGGGGGGAAAGTAGAGGGGAATAAAAAAGGGGGAAAAACATTCTTGATAGCGCTTTCCGCCTTGCCCTTTAACGGGACCCCGGGCCCCTTTTTGAAAATTAAAAAATTAAATTGTTTGAGGAAAAGACTCCAACGAGCTTCGAGGAGATAGATTTTTGGGGGAAAGATCTCACGAAATTCCAAATTACGGGGGGTCAGTAAAAAAGGGTTTAAATTTCTGTAAACTTTCCCCGGAAGGGTTTGGTGTCCCCTTTTTCCTTTAAAAGGGTTTTCCCGCCCCAATCGCAAATATTTTCTTTTTTTTTCCCCCACATCAAAAATTTTTTCTAAACAAAAATAAATTAAAACTTTCGGGAAAAAAAAAACCAAAAGGGATTAATAAACCCTTTTTCCTCCTGTTCTTTTGAGAAAAAAAGCCCCAATAGCACATTCTGAAGCCCCCTTTTTCCACAATAAAGGGCAAAATTTTCTGGGTCAGGAGGAATTAATACGGGGGCGTAGGAACTTGGGCTTTTGGGAAGGAAAAGGGACCCCTTGGTTCTTGAGGGGGACCAAACTAAAGCTTTTCTTTTTTTCTTAGAAAATTTGGTGAAAAAGGGAGAAATTTTTTTTCTAAAAAAATTTTTAATAAAAGCCTTCTAAGAATTTGGGAAAAACCCTTAAAAACGTTAAACATTTTTTTTTTAGGGTTTCGGGGAAAGGCCAGTCAAACTATTTTTTTAAAAATCTTACTGGGAAAAGTCCACCTTGTAGCCCATGAGGGGGAAATAACATAGCCAAAAGGAATTGGATCTAAAGCTGAGGGAATTTCCCACATTTTTTCAACCCTTGAGGGTGGGGAATGGTTTTTTTTCCTCAAAACGTTTTTAAAACAAGTTTCAAAAGCCCGGGGTTTTCCCTTCCATTAGTTGGAGAAAATCAAAATTTTCATCCGGGGAAAAGACTATGAACGGTTTCCCAGGAGGTCTCAAAGAGTAAATTGACGGATTTTGGAAGGGGGGCGGGGCATTAAAAAGGGCCCAAAAAGGGGCAAAACACAATATTCAAAAGGGCCCGTAACGTGCCCCTAAAAGCAGTTTTCCCATTCACCCCCCCCGATCTGAAACGAACTAATTTTTAAAAGGGGCGCCTCGTAGGCCCTAATTTGGGAAAAAAAACCCCTTTGAAAGTTGAAACTCTTTTTTTTCCAAAGCTCGGGGATCATTGGTAAAATAAAAAGGGTTTCATTAAATGGTAACCCCCTTGTTTAATTCTCTATAAAAAAATACAAGGCCCCAAAGGAAACCATCTTTTTTTTTAAAAAGAATAGGGGAGCCCCCGGCGGGGGGGAAAGAGGGGCGGATAAACCCCCTTTAACCCCAATTTTTCAAAATTTAACCCTTAAAAGGTTTTTTAAATCGGGACCTGCCAAAAGATAGATGTTTTCCAAAAAGGGTTTAATTGGGCCCCCCGGGTAAAAGCAATTCTAGGGGGCAATCATGGGGTTGGGTGTGGGGGAAGTTTTTTTTCATTCTGTTTGCTGCAGAAAATCCGAAAAATTCCCCGGGAAAAATGACGGTAGCTCTTTTGACTTTTTGTCTTAAAACGGGGGTCTTGGGGGCCCCTTGTCAAAAGTGAGCGTTGAGGGGCCCCTCCCCCATGGGGAAGGGCTTATCTTTGGGTTTTCCCATTTTTAATCCCCAGGATTCTGTGCTTGCAACCGGGGGAAAGCCCCCGGATAAACGGGAAAGGGGTGGAGAAAAAATTAATAAAAAAACGAAAAGTATTTCATGGGTTTGAGAAGTCAAAATGACTTAAAGGGGTTCTGCCCCTCTTGATCCCTGGCCCAAGCTCAGGGGGGAGACCCCCATCTTTTAACGGTCTCCATTCCCAGGGGCCGAGGGGGTCTTTTCGGGATTTTTAACCCCAGGGTTTTCGACAAAGAACAGGTCCATAAAAAAACCCCATTGCCCCAAGTCCCCCAAAATAGCCGAGGGGGGATAACCCGGGAGTTAGCCAAAATTTTTAAATGGGAAAAGGAAGAAAAGAGAGTTTTTTGTTCCCCTTTTCCCTTAATATGGGGTGCCACTAAAGAGATGGAAGGGAAACAACCTTTCCCCCCCAGAAAAATTTCTGTCCTGAAGAAATTTGGTTCTCCATCTGACCCGGGTCAGGATCCATAATGGCCCCCCAAACAATTTTCCTTTGGGAAACCCCCTGGGGGCGGGTTGATAAGGAAAGTGGTCAACTTTCCCACAGTAAAAGCATAAACTCTTCCCAAAAAGCCGATGCTCTCTTCTGTCGAACCTCTCACACTTTTAAAAATAGAATCTACTTGAAAGGGTTTTTCGCTTCCTGATTCCCCCTTGCCGATTTTCCTTCCCCGGGGTTTCCCTTTTGGGGAAAAGGAGCCCGGGAACAGAGGGCCTGTTTTGGTATAAAAAGTTTAAAGAGCCCTTTTTTTTTTCCCTGTGGGTCGTTCAGCCCAGCCGGGAAAAATTTTCCCGGATGGCTGTTTTTTAATAAAGGGCCCCTAAAAAAAAACCCCTAAGGGGCTTTTTTCACGGCCAGTTCGTCTTTTTAATGAGCGCATAGCCCTTTCCAAAAAAAAGGGGACATCTTTGCGAAATCTTTCCCAAATTTGGGTTTTCCCGTTCCCCCCCCTTTTTGAACCCCCTTTGGGGCATACTCCCACGGGGGGCGTTTCCCCCTGACGCAATTCTGGGATTGCGCTTCCGCTGTAGCACCCATAAATTGGGATCGTAAAAAACATTTGACCCCCTGGGGGTTAAATTTGAAGTCCCCAGGTTTCAAACGGGGGGTTTTGGGTCACAATCAAGGGCTAGCCCGGGAAATTGTTTTAAAGGGGCCCAAATAGCATAATAAAGGGGCAAAAGCCCCTTTTTAGACCAACTGCAAAACGGTTTTGGTTTTGGCCGTCAAAGTAAAAAACTGCATTGGGGTTAAAGGGAAACCCCCCGGGAAAATTGTCAGGGGCCCCGCCAAACCCAAAATGGAGGAAACTTAGGGCTCACTCCCAACCGGAAACCCAATGTGGGGGGGCCCCCGGAAACGTTGATTTTCCAAAGGGGAGTAACCGGCGGAAAAATTGTCTGCACTTTTTCCACGTAGGTTTTGGAAGGGTTTTTTCCATAGATTTGGATCCCCTGTGGGGTCTGGCCTTAAAACAGCGTAAATATTTCATCTTAAAAAAAACGCCTGCATCTCATTTGGCGCATATTACCAAACAGTAGTGTGAAGTTGCTTGAATCCCGAGCTTCTGGGTTCCCACCCCCGGGCCCGGCCCCTCCTTTTTAAAGGCCCTTGAGAACCCGTTACGATCCCTGGTGGTATGGCTGGAATCCAATGGCAAAGGGGGTAAGACACAAAAACAAGGAGGCACTGGGGTTTTTGATCTGGAACAAACAAGGAGAAGGCAAAGGGCCAAGGGGAGGATAGGGAGGAAAACTGACGAGCGGTAAAAGGTCACCCCAAGGTTTTGCAGGGGACTGCGAGGAAGGAAGAAACTGGAAAGGTTTAGTTCCTAGGGGGGAGGCCCGTAAGCTAAACAGGGGCCCAGGGAAAAATAAAATCAAGCAGGAAGTAACAGGTTTTTTAGGAATTTATATAGACCTGGGACAGGAAAAAGGAAAAAAAGAGGGGGAACCAGCTGGAAAAACATCCCCCCATCTTTACTGAGGGCAAAATTAAGGGCAAACACAGTTCCCAAATTCCACGGTATAGCCCGGAAGGGTTCCCCGGGCAGCAACCACACAAAAACCATACCCTTAAAGGGTGGCACCTGGTCTAACCCCAAGCCAAATCCACCAGTAACACAGTCGTCTTTTAACCCTTTTCAGAGGCCTGATTTATATGGGAAAATCCAAATGGAAAAATAAATAGATAACCCAGCCCAGATAACACTATAATTTTCTTTTGTCCACCCGGGGGATGATGGTCCTTTAAAAAACCACCAGGGTTTTTTACTAATTTGCTTCTTTTTTCTGCCATATAAATCTTTTGACACCAGAGTTTCCCTTTTTTTCCCTTGGCCCCAGAAAACAGAATCCCAGAAGTATTGATAATTTAAACGTGTGCTATGTTCAATTTTTCCAAAAAAAAAAAAGTACAAAAGCTATTCATCACAAAAGTAAACAAAAAAAAAAAAATTAAAAGAAAACACATCATATCAAAATTTTAAAGGAAATTTGTCCCGGGTTTAAAAATATTATGACTTCCCGTGTTAAAAAAGGGGGGGGGGAGGGGGACTTTTTTCAGAACCCCTTCTAGGAGTTGGTATGAGGAGTAGCTACCAAGGTGCATCTCCTATTGTAAATGAACCCATAGACATACCCAAAAAAATTTCAATAAGAAAAATTGTAAGTTTAAATACTCCCCGTTTGGGGGCGCTGCAGGAAAAATTGGACACTTGCTTGCTATATTTTTTTTCCCCCCCAGTTTACAAACTGTCCTGGGGGGGCTCCGTATCTGGTAACCCCGATAAGTAATTTTTTTATTGGAAACCATCCCAGAAAACAGGGGAAAATGCCCAAAGTGGAAAAACCCCCTTTTAAAAAAAAACTCCTAAAAATTTTTTTTATATAATATTTTTATTAAAAGTTTTGGCCGAACCCAAAAAAAAAATAAAGAAACTTTTTCCCCAAACCTTTTCTTCCTGGAAGTTCGTTTTGGGTTTTTTTTAAAACAATTTAAAAAGATTTAAACTTTTAAATTAAAAAAAACCCTTCTGATTTTCGTTTCCCAAAAATAATCTCTTGGGCCCCCTTTCCCTGACCTTCCAAATCCAGTTTTGTTCGATTTATAACAAGGGCTTTTTTTTTTATTGCACCCAAAAAGGGGATTGTGCCCAAAAATTCCCCTCGGGGTTTTAAAAACTAATTGAGATTTGATAAATAAGTACAATTTGGGGATAAAATTAAATTTTTCCCTTCCTCTTAATTTGGGAAACAAAAAAATTTTGAATTTCAAAAAAAGGGGTGGGCTCAAATTTTTTTTGGGAGAAAAAAGAAAAAAAATTTTTCAAGATTATAAAAAAATCTGAAAAAACCAAACCTGATTTTTAAGAGGGCATGATGTTTTTTAAAAATTCCCCCAAAATTAAAAAAAACTTTTTTTTTCTTTTTTTTAAAAATTTTTTTCCCAAAACAGCAGTTATTAAATTAGAGGCACAAAACCGTGGGGGGCCATTTATACATTTTTGTGAATTAAAAAACTTTTAGATAACTTCAGAAAAAGATTTATTAAACAAGTTGGGGTTTCTGTAGAGATTCACTTGGTGGTGGAAGTACTCTACAGGAACCAAAGGGCTCCTCCCTCTTTTCTTGGTGCTCCTTTTTTGCCTTGTATGGGTCCTGAATATGCTGAGCAGCTAATCACCCTCTTCCACTGACCTGCAATACATAGTGAGCCTTATCTGCAGTATGGGGCCTGATGAACTGGACAACATCCACCATGAGCAGAGGCATAACTTGAAGCTCCTGGGTCTCAATTAATAAAGTTAAATCGGGCCCCCCAACTATTATCCGCTAATTATAATACTGGTGTCTTCCTATGTGGCAGGAGGGCTTTTGGGCCCCTCAGGCTGCAAGGCCCGGTAGCGACTTCTACCTCTGACTCCCTATAGCTACGCCCCTGACCATGAGGCACTCCAATTTAAAGGGAATCTGTCGCCAATTTTTTTTTTACTTATCAATTCAAGACCCTGATCCATATTCTTTTCCCCTCAGCCGTTTTTATTTCCTGATTGTAGATTTCTCTATTCGGCCATCTATATATGATTGTGGGGAAGACATTCTTGCTTGCACTGCGTTAGAAGCAGTCAGAGAGATACTTTACATCAGCTTCATGCACATAGGATTCTTAAGACAGATTCTGTCCCATAGACTTGTATAGGAGAGTTTTCACTGTGAAGGGAAGGGGAGAGGGGAAACTGTGACATCTCCTCTTGTGACTGGTGGATTCTGCGTTATCTGTACACAATAGTGTCACCTTTCAGTTTGACCCTGCTTTTACTGAATGAGCACACTGCTGAAAAGCTCTCTAAACAGAAAAGGAAGTATCAGACTATTATTAGGCTTAGTGGTCAAAGTGAAAACTGCAGGAGTTAAGAATTATTAAAAAATACTGAACGTGATATGGAAAATTAAAAAAAAAACATAAACAAAAAATCCTAAAAAATTTGTTTAACATAAAAATGTGAGTTAAACAATAAGTCATTTTTTGATGACGCATTCCCTTTAAGAGTTCGCAACACTTGAAAATTGCACAGTTTAATGTTTGGTGCCCTATTGGCTAGTTACTATAGATGTCTATTGGTCTGTCTCAATAATCGTATAATTAATGTACTGTAGTAAGGTTGAACAAGGACACAGATCCATCATGTTCAACCTTTTATCCCACAGTGTTGATCCAGAAAACGAGAAATGCTAGCGGCCTCATATAAGGAGTATAATGCTTTCCTGACTCCAAATTTATCAAAATATAGTAAATCTCTAAATAAACATTTCGTCTTCAGTAATCTAACGTAACATTTGATTTTCAAGAAAGGCATCACAATTTCCTCCGGTAGGGCATTCAATAGTGTCAATGCTCCTATGGTTAAGCATCCCTGTCTATGTTGGTGTAGAGACCTTGTTTGTCACTACTGCTACTACTAATATACCTCCTACATTTTAGAGATTCCAAACAAAGAGTACTATATTTACTATTTTGCCATAGGCAAACTTAAACTCTATCAGTTCTCTATCTATAAAACACTAAAAAGTAACTTTTATTATGTATAACACTTAACCTCTATACACACTATTTAAAAACCTGATTTCTAAACTCACCATTTAACCCTTTCTACTTCTGAAGGAAGGAATAGCTCCTTTTCCACTATTAAGCCTGGAGGAACCCCACCTACCAACAGGAAAGAAAGCCTTATATATACAACAAATTATTGACTCCAGTGAGGGATCCCAAGCCTCCTACTTGGGCAATCGTCCCTAATCTAATGGACACAGGACAAATAAGGCCCCCTTGTGACACCCCTGCAGTGGGTGACACTTGTAGACAGAGGTGAGAAATCACAATTTAACACGTCATGCCTGACCTCCCCTGACCTCATCTAATATACAGCTAGGAAGCAATCAGATACTTTTAAAGCAAGATAGTTTATTGATCCTGATCTATTTTCCAATTGAAAAGAGCGACATTTATAGGGATAAGAGGGACAATGGTCCCTCCAAAAAACTGTCCCTCCAAAATAGGGACACTTGAGAGGTATGCCACTACTATTAATAATAATAGTATTTACATAGTTTGTAAGGCCGAAAAAAGACAGACGTCCATCAAGTCAGCCTATTGTGCTACAATGTTGATCCACTGTATAACTGTACAGCGCCAATATATTCTGCAGCAGTTTAGATATGTCCCTCTTATGCATAGGTGCCCAAAATTGTACACACTGTTCCACAGAGTACCAAGGCTGCCCTATGACAGCACAATGCAGTAATAAGTCATAATATGGCCTAAGACATGAACTCTACAGCAAATCACTTGGAAAATTACCCATTGATTTTTAATTTTATTTTGTATTTTTAACATTTGAACTGTGGTTAAAGCCTCCATATTTGATACAATGCACTTTCCTATTTATACTACATTTCTTTGTATTCGTGCTCCTTATATAACTGATATTGAAATGCTGGTTGGCTCAGACCAACTATTTATGGCCGGTGTTGAACTTGGTGGTTGGGGTTAGAGGTAACACGTGGAAGAAACTGCACAAGGATTTTCATTGATTTTTTTTCCTAAAGGGAACCTGTCAGGAGATGTAGAAAGGGCAGCATGAAAAACTAATAGGCTCTTGGCACTAGAGAGAAAACTAAAGGGGACATGTATGAAAACTGCCTGAATCTAAGACTTTCTTTGTTGCCCATAGAAACCAGTCAGAGTTACACTTTAATTTTTTCAGAGCACGATATGAGATGAGAGGGGCAACAAAGTCATAGACCTAGACAGTTTTCATACATGAGGCCCTTAGTGTTAGCAGCCCTGAAAGGGGCAAAAATTCAAGGAGGCGGCTTCCTGTCTGGCTAGGCTTTATTGTCACTTTAACCCCTTCCCGACAAGTAACGCTGTGCACAGGTCTCCTATTCTAACAGCAATCTAATGATTGCTTTTCCCCAGTGGGGATTTGCTGTTACAAATCCCCACTGGGGAAAAGTAAAAAATTGAAAGTAAAAGAGTAAACAACACAAAATAAAATTAAAACGCGTACGCCTCCCTTTCACCCTTTACAAACGCCAATTACGCACCAAAGATCAAATAAATAAAGTCCGCAGAAATTTTGAAGTTTAAAATGGTAAATGTTTCAATTTTTCACGATTTTTTTTAATTTTCACAATAAACAAGCATTTTTGGGACCAAAATTTCTTACTATCTTAAAGCACATGTTCACGAGAAAATCTTTTGAATCACATGGATAGGTTAAAGTGTCAAAAAGTTATTCTCACTATGACCAGACGATTTAAAAATGGGGATTGTAGGGCAATGGTGGCAGTAGTTGCCATGGCGACCTTTAATCAGCAGCATAACGCTGGCAAGGTTCTCCAATTCTAGCATCTATATGATTTTTTTTCCCCGTTGTGGATTTGCTGTTACAAATCCCCACTGGGGAAAAGTAAAAAAATTTGAAAAAGTAAAAAGAGTAAAACACAAACACAAAAAATAAAATTAAAAACGCGTACGCCTCCCTTTTCCCCTTTACAAACGCCAATCGGCACCAAAAAGATCAAAAATAAATAAAGTACCCAGCAGAAATTTTTGAAGTTTAAAATTGGTACATTTTTCAAATTTTTCACGATTTTTTTTTATATTTTTCACAAATAAACAAGCATTTTTTGGACCAAAATTTCTTACTATCTCAAAGCACAATGTGTCACGAGAAAACAATCTTTGAATCACATGGATAGGTTAAAGTGTCAAAAAGTTATTCTCACATAAAGTGACACATGACAGATTTAAAAAAATGGGGCTCTGTCAGAGAGGCCAAAACTGGCTCCGGCGTTAAGGGGTTAAACACAGATAGGGTAAGAGCTCTGAATCACGCCTAGCTTGGCAGGAAGGAACTGGAGAGGAGTTGCCAACTTGACTTTATTCCCATTCCTGGGTTTGTTTTTTTTTGGTTTTTTTATAAACTATGTTTTCTACTCTAACACTGCAGTATTTCTCAGTAAAACCTAATTGGTTGTAATTCCTGAGCCAATGGTTGCTTGTATAGGCCGGACAATAAGATTTGCTGCAGTAAAAGTTCTTCTCACCTGCAATTAACACAGAATCTGTATCGTCTGACAAGGGAGTCAAAAGAACATTGAAATGGGGGGCAATTGTGAGACGCTGATGGGCCGCCTCAGGAACAAGTGCTAAGCAAAGGCAATCAATTTTTGGTATAGTGTGTATACCAAAGCCATGTTTCATCAATCAGAAGATCACAATTTGACATTCTCTAGTGGGGCTAAATAAATATTTAAAATTAAAGGGCTGTTCCTACCTTACTTAATGGGATGTGTAATCAAGGCATAGCTAGGTTTCTGTCCACAGCTGTGCTCTAGCAGCTGCAGACAACCCTGTCAAGTCACTGCCTATAGCCAACCTCACAGAAACATGCCCATTCACTCTCAACCTGGCCATAGCAATCTCAATATGTCTTGTTACACTGAATTGTTCTAGGGCATGTGCAGAAGCCCTGGAACAGTTCAACATGTCATCACAGCCCCCAATTCTTCTCTCTCATTGAAGCTACCTCCAGAGTATGTAATGCTGCAGGGCAAGCGCTGAAGCCCAGGAGCATTGTAAAATATACAACAGCAGGCTCATGGGAAAAGAGGCAGGACTCTGCAGCACCTTCTATTGAATGTAGCGTGCCTCAAGTCACATTCAACTCACAGAGCCTTGCAATGTGAAAATGATGAATAAATAATTAAAATGAATTAGAAAATAGTTAATGAACAGAATGCACAATTAAAATCAAAATTAAATCATAACAAGCATGTAGAATAGTGAAAGACAAAGCGACGGAATTTCTTTTTCTTCTTCCTTCCCCTGTGAAAAGATTTAATCAATCATAATTTATATCTGCCCCAGAACAGATTTACTTAAAAAATGTCATGTCCCACAAAAAACAAGCCCTCACAGACAGAAATATAAAAAGCTATGGATCCTAATATACAGCAATATAAACTCAATTTTTAGCATTGTACAAAACCAGTAAACAAATATAATAACATTTTAATTTATTAAAAATATACAGTTGATACCAGAAGTTTCCATACACTATATAAAAAGACACATATGCATGTTTTTCTCACTATCTGACATGAAATCAGAATAAATCTTACCTGTTTTATCAAAATTGTTTATATTTGCCAAATGCTACAATAATGAGAGAGAGAGTTTTTAAGGCATTTGTATTACTTTCTGCAAAGTCAAAAGTTTACATACACTAGGATTACTATAACTTTAAATAATTTGGGACAGTCCATGTGATGATGTCATGTCTTTGGAAGCTTCTTATAGGCTTATTGGCAACATCTGAGTTAATTACAGACAAAACTGTGGATGTATTTTTAATGTACACCAGAAACGCACTGCTTCTGTGTCTAACATGATGGGAAAGTATAAAGAAATCAGCCAAGATATCAGGAGGAGAATTGTGGACTTGCCCAAGTCTTGATCATCCTTGGGTGCAATATCCAGTTACTTGAAGGTGCCTCATTCATCTGTATAAACAATTAAGCAAGTACAAACAAGATGGGAATATCCAGCCATCATACCGCTGAGGAAGGAAACGGGTTCTGTGTCTCAAAGACGAACATGCTTTGGTCTGACATGTGCATATCAACCCAAGAACAAAAGCAAAAGACCTTGTGAAGATGCTGGCGGAAGCTGGTAAGATTGTGTCATTATCAACAGTGAAATGAGTACTGTATCAACATGGGCTGAAAGGCCGCTCTGCCAGGAAGAAGCCATTACTCCAAAAGAAACATACAAGAGCCAGATTAATGTTAGCAAATGCACACAGGAACAAAGACCTTCATTTTTGGAGACATGTCCTGTGGTCTGACAAAACTAAAATTGAACTGTTTGGCCATAATGACCATTGTTACACTTGGAGGAAAAAGGGAGAAGCTTGGAAGCCTAAGAACACCATCTCAACTGTGGCACACAGGGGTGGCAGCATCATGTTGTGGGGTTGTTTTGCTGCCGAAGGGACTGATGCACTTCACAAAATAGATGGCATCATGAGTATAGAAGATTATGTGGCAATATCTCAAGACATCAGCCAGGAAGTTAAAGCTTGGGCAGAAATGGGTCTTCAAAATGGACAATGACTCGAAGCATACTGCCAAACTGGTTACAAAGTGACTTAAAGATAACCAAGTCAATGTTTTGGAGTGGCCATCACAAAGCCATGATTTCAATCTTATTGAAAACGTATGGTCAAAGCTGAAAAGGCAGGTGCAAGCAAGGCAACCACAATCATGTCTCAGTTACACCACTATTGTGAGAAGCTTGTGGAAGGATATCCAGAATGTTTGACCCAAGTCATACAGTTTAACCCCTTAACCCTCCTGGACATATGGGTACGTCCAGGTGCCGTTAAGACGTTGTGCAGCGCGATGCCGCATCACAGCCGCTGGGTGTTAGCGGCTAATTGCAGCTAACACCTGGCGGTTACAGTGCGGTGGGGCGGCGGCAGCCCTCCTGCGCTGTTTAACCCCCTTAGATGCCACGGCAAAGATGGCTGCGGCGTCTAAATGAATGAAAAACGGTGCCGCGCACCGTTCTTCACTCTGATCGGAACCCCCGCAGCGTAACTGCGGGGATCCGATGACTGAACATGGCAGTGGGAAGCTTTTTGAAGGATTCCATCGCTGCCATATTTTCGTTTACCCCACTTCCGGCCCGAGGCAGGAAGTGGGGAAACTGTCATCTTGGTACACCCTAATACATTGTCTATGCAATGCATTATGCTATATAAATGATCGCACCCCCTACTGGTGAAACGACCTAGGTGGACTCAAATTTAAAGTAAAAAATAAAAAGTTTTGAGGTATAAAATAAATAAAAAAAAATATTAACAGTTCAAATCACCCCCCTTTTGCCATTTTACAAATAAAAGAAATAAAATAATAAAAAGGTTACACCTATTTGGTATCGTGGTGTTCGAAAACGTTCAATCTATTAAAATATAACATCACTTATCCCGTACGCTGAACACCGTAGAAGAAAAAACATTCAAAACGGCAAAATTGCATTTTTTGGTCATTTCATGTCCTATAACAAATTGAATAAAAGTGATCCAAAAAGTTGCATGCATTCCAAACTACTAGCAATAAAATGTACACTTCAGCCTGCAAAAAATGCCTCCTCACTGACGTCCATAGGTGTTAATACAAAAAAGTTATTGGTCGCACAAAATGGTGCCGCGGTGCAAATTTCAAAAATATAAAATGTTTGTAATTTTTTTTTTTTTTAACAAATATTTTATTAGGTACACGACAGCAATATTCAAGAAGGTATGATGAAACATCTTGTACAGTATCTGGTAAAAAATTATTACAGCAGTGATACTCAGTTTTAACATGAAGTACAGTTCAATACAATACAATAGATGTCTTGTAACAATGCAATCCTACTAAATAAACACAGAGAGTCTCTGAAGCATCGAAGATTTTTGAAGTTTTTAAACGTCTGTAACGTATGAGGTGCGACCCTCTATTGAACGTCTACGTCTGAGGAAGAATATGAAGGTTACTTATAAACAGATTCTATAGCATGGTAGGAATACAGAAATAAGATTCATGCTAGACATACAACAAAGTGAATAAGCATATAAACCTAAACATAAACACCTTAACACACATAACCCGCCAGAGTGTAATGAAGTGCCTTCCCCCTAATGAGATGTTTTCCATAAATTTTACTATATCTGGGAGGGGAAAAAGAAAGGGAGGGGACAGGGAAAGGACGGAAAGAACCTTTAATAGACTATATCAAGTCTCACATCTCACCTGTCTCCATTTTCACTGTGAAAATGGTGCCCTCACTTATGAGCGCGTATTTGTTTGGTGGGACTGTAGTTGCAACCTTCCCAGGGTCCCCCCCGGGCCTCCCTCAGGTACCAACCAGTGTTTTGAAATATCTCTATTAATTTATTAATTTCTGTCGGTGTGTAATATCCTTCTAGAAATATCTTCCATTTGCTAAAGAAGTTTTTCGCCATCATTTCCTTGTGGCGTTCAGTGTAGATTTGATCGGCCACCGCGTATTTCTTAGTTTGGTCTATTACCATGCTAATTGTTGGTGCCTCTGGCTCCAGCCATTTAGTCAGGAAACAGCGTTTGGCAACTAACAGAATGATATGTATGATTGCTGGTAGATTACACTCCTGTTGCTGTGCTGTAGATCCCGAGGAGGCGCCCTGACCGTGGAGTAGGAAGACTACTGGTGACATATGTATTTTCCCTTTCCATAAGGATACCAAAATATCCCTAACTGCATACCAGAATACTTCTACCTTCGGACAAGTCCAGAGGCAATGATATAAATTTGTCTTTGGTTCGTTACATTTTGGGCAAGATGTGAGCCTATCTGGGAAGCCCAGTGTGGGGGGAATGTCAAAACCATATATTGCTGTATGTGCCATCTTGAAATAAGTTTCCCTCCATGTTTCGCTGATGACGTGTTTTCGTATTGTGTTCCATCCCCTAATGATGTCCGTTTCCACATCATCCTTACCTAACCAACGACTCCATTTCTTAAAGCCATCTCCAGGAGGAATTTTAATGTATTTATTCCTGAGAATAGCATATATGTCTGAGATGGATTTCCTCTGGGACCTTGTTCCTACTAAACAATCAAATTTGTTTTTGCCTCTCTCTTTGCGTATGTCTTTTAGCCTGGAGGTGCAGAAAGATCTGAGTTGTAAATATTGTAAAATCTGGGAACCGGGAATCTCAAAATCCTGCATTAACTCCTCGAAGGATTTGTATCTATTTTTACGCCACCAAAACATAACGTAAACCATACATGTTTGATATTGGCAGATGCATTTCAACCTGTAGAATACAGATAACACATAATTTTTACTGAGAACGAACTCCGTAAAAAAAAATTTCGGCAAACATGGCGCAATTACATTTTTTTCACATTTTGCCCCACTTAGAATTTTTTTTGCGGTTTCCCAATATATTCTATGGTACAACAAATGTCACTTTTAGAAAGTACAACTTGTCCCGCAAAATAAAAGCCCTCATAGGTCTATGTAGGTAGAAAAATAAAAATGTTATGGCTTTTGGAAGGCGAGGAGGAGAAAAATGAAGAGTAATATTTTTTTTCTTTGGAGGGATTAAAGGGTTAAGAGCAATGCTACCAAATACTGATGAAATGTATGTAAACTTTTGAGTTTCCAGAAAGTAATAAAAATGCCTTAAAAATTATCTCTTTCCTTATTCTGGCATTTGGCAAATATAAATCATTTTGGTTCCTAATTGACCTAAAATGGGTAAGTTTTATTCTGATTTCATGTCAGATAGTGAGAGAAACAGGCATATGTGTATTTTTATAAAGTGTATGTAAACTTCTGGTTTCAACTGTATGAATCTATTTGGTATTTCTGCAATCATGCCAACCTGTAGAAGGAAGGTGTTTACTTGCATATTTATTCATGCCATTGGTAAAACAAGAAAAACAAAGGCGAAATATCTATTTTTTGGATTGCAAGCTCTGATGGGCAAGGGCTTTGTTTCCTTTCGTCTTATAGTTTGTTCGTTTGTTTTATTTTCCATTTTAATTGTTTTCTACTTCTCCAATTGTAAAATCTGATAGTATCGTATGTTAATATCTAGACGTAGAAGCAGGAATTTGTACCTAAAAATTGGCTGGTGTTGATGTAATGGAGAAGTGTAATGTTTATTCCTTGGCACACAGCTTTTAAATCTGTCGGAACACAAAAGACAAAAAGAAGACATAATAACAACACTACACAGCAAAAAAGGGAAGTGCTAGGTGGTGCAGTGCTGCCTGATGTCTGACAGCTTCATGAAGCCAGTTACTTGTGTGCTATATGGGATTTGTTTTAAATTTCCAAACAACTGCAGTCTATCAAAATCTGGATTCTCATGTTGTTATCGTGTCTTCATATCCGCAGCTTTACTCTCTTTTGCACCAGACAACATGATGCTGCACAAAAGCTTCTGTAAGAGTTGCACTTCATTGCCGTATTAAATCTGGGCTGACAACAGTTTATTTTGGAAACTGTGAGACCGTTCTGTAGATTTGGCTGCACTCAGCGTAGCAGTTCCTGTATATTTTATTTAGAGTCTATATGCAGCAACTTTGACTTTTCATCTCCATTCCAGAATAAAAAGACGTGGCTGCATGAACAATCTTGGACTCGCTTTATGCAGCTGTGTTTACAGTAGCCAAGTGGGGTGTAACATGATGTTAACTCCTGTGGGCTGATGTTGGTGTGAGGAGATGGCAGCAATAAGTCAGATGGCTATACAAGCACCGTCTCTTATTGCTGCATTGCTGGGACTAGGTACTCAAGTGTCTGGTCTCAAGTGTGACTGCTTTGACCCTTGAAACTATGCAACCACACTCGGTCACACATCAAGCCTCCATTATAGCTTCTCTCAAGCCTTCGTAGAAGTCGCTTTTCATATAGCCCTGAACAGACCCAGTTATGGGCTCACCAGGTTTAAGCTCAGCAGCCCTCCATAGCTTCCTCCTGTGCTGAGATCTGGACAGCCACAGTGAACTCCCTCAGAGCTACCCCGACCAGGCTGACAGTACATTCAATCTATATTGCTTCAGTGGAAGCCCCCTTTATAGTCGGCCTCACAACAGGAGTTAGTACAAAAATCATCTCCTGCTCACATAACAATTAAACTCCACTCAATGAACCACCCAATCTCCTTCCCTTCAGGAACTCTCTCTACAACACAGGTGACCCTTTGTGTAGCTCTCTTCGGGTCCTGTGTTCCTCTTCCAGCCTACCGCCTATATCTTCAAACCTCTTCTAGCCTCCCATACACCAGTGGCAAAGCCTGCATTGGTTTCCAGCACACCACAATAATCCCATGTGGAACAAGCCACAGCCCCCACTGCTTCATAGGATAACAGCAGCTCCGGTGGGCATTGCATGCAAACCACTTGCTCCTTTGGCACCAAACCTCACCTTGTATCTCCTATCAACTGCTCCTCCCAACAGGTACTTGTCACATTATGTTGGTGCAGAATAGGATTTCCATCAGTACTTTTAAAGCCCCTTCCTGCTAAAGCATCTGGGAGTCCTGATCATTACCAATTTCTTGCACCACATCATGCTCGCTGAAATTAACTTTAGCCTTCCTCTGTGCTCCCACTGAGTAGATGAATGCTACTGCGGGTGGCGGGTGCAGTGGCAAGTGGCAGCAGGTACATTTTTTAAATTGGATCTGAGTCCCTGACAGCATTACAGCCAATATTGCCCTAATGGTGGCCCTGATATAAGACATCGGCATCCCTGAGGCAACAGCATTACAATGCTCAGCTTGGGTCATCCCTATCGTCCATACCTCCACCTGTAGCCATGTTGCCATTTCTGTAGCCAGACTCACTATGGGCCACATGTATGAACCTGTCTAGGTCTAAAACTCACCTTTTTGCCCACAGGTTACTATGGGCAAAAGAATGAGTTTTAGACCTAAACAGTTTCATACATGTGGACCTATATATATATATATATATATACTATATATATATATATAATATATATATATTATATATATATATATATTATATATATATATATATATTATATATATATATATATATATATATATATATGTATGGCACAAATGTACATTGCGGAAACAAGTAACGTATGAGTAGTCCATCAGATCAATGATTCATTTAATTTAATTAATTAATCAGTCCATTTAGAGAAACAGACAGACAAAGCTAAAGGAAACATCTGCAGCCCATATTCTGCAATGGAGGAGAATACAGGTTTCGTCTTCTTACATACAGGCCATAGACTACACGGTCATCCAAGGAAACCTAGCAGAGGCCAAAGGGGCCTGGTACTCTTGACAGAGGATGGAGCCCCCTCATTCTAGCCTCGCTGGGGGTCCTGGAGATGATTTTTTTCTGAGCATTTCCTTTATTTTGCTTACAGGTTTTTTGTGTGTAAAGAACGTTTCCTCCATCAGCGGTAATCAAATAATTATACACATAGTGAGACGTGATACATTATCTCTGACACATGACGTCTGTGCTTATCTCCGCTCTCGATGTGTTAAGGTTGGATTCGGTAAGCAGTTTTCACACATTCCTGTTTTCTCATCATTAACGATCTTTCACTGGGAAATGTGTTAGGTCACTGTGGCAGTGTTCATTTCACCGGACATGACTGTAACTTTGTAAGTGTTTGACTAACGTGGTTTGTTATGTAGAATGCTGCACATCAGATGGCGCCTGCTGTGAGATAAGTATATTGAGGTGCACATATGTCCTATCAGGAAACCTTCATGTACTGGCTCTTGGGTAATACTACCTAATGTAGACTCAGGGGCGCCATCATCCTGTTATCTGTCATCCACTATAGTCTGCCCTATGTCATATGGCCCCACTGAATATATTGTACATGAAAATCAAAAATCCCCTCTTCTTTTCCAGGTGCCCATTAAACGTACATAGGAGGGTGCAAGATGGAAGGTGGGAGGTAAAGAAAGAAGTTCAAGAAGCTTTGACCATTAGACTGTAAAGGGCCCACTTATTCCAAATTGCAGCCATGTCTGTCTGCCCAACGTTAGATGTTAAAACCCAGACGTACAGTATTTTTAAAGGGCCAATAACTAAAATGTATAACTAGCTTTACTCCTATTTATTCCTTAATTAAAAATGAGCAAGATTACTCAGTCTCTCCCCTTTTAAATGAATGGACGATATGGCACAAGCCAAGTTTGCACTTTAGTCTCCTATTTTTTATAAAGGCAACCTTTGTGCTGGGAACATGGGACCATACACCCTGATGTTTGTAGGAGTTTTTAATAGGGAGGGGCCACAGCAACAGTATATATGTGGGGAAGGGGCAACAGTACCAGTCTATATGTAGGGAAGGGACTATAGCTGCAGTCTATATGTAGAGAGGGGGCTACAGCTGCAGTCTATATATGGGGAAAGGGTTACAGCTCCAGACTTTATGTGCGGAGAGGACTACAACAGCCGTATATATGTGGGGAGGTGGTTATAGCAGCAGTCTACAAATGAGGAGGGGTTTACAGCACTAGTATATATGTGGGTAGGGGGGCTACAGTACCAGTTTTTATGTGGGAAGGGGACTACAGTCTGGGGACTGTAGTCTACAGGGACTACACCTCCCCATTTGCAGCAGTCTGCAAGTGGGGAGGTGATTATAGCAGCAGTCTAAATGTGGGGAGGGGTTTACAGCACTAGTATATATGTGGGTAGGGGGCTATGGCACTAGTATATATGTGAGGACCAGTAGGAAAGAAAGTTTTTTGCAGAGATGAGGTATAGGTGGGGTAGGACACTGGAAAAAAAGTGTTTCTATGGTTTGGACCCGATGGAGAAGAAAAGAAAAGGTTAGCGCCTAAATTCGGAGAAGATGTCACCTGTGAGTCAACCTTTTAGTTCTTCAACCTACAGACCTGAGTGAGGACTTGTTCTTTGTGGGCTACATTTTTTTTGTACCATTTTGGGATAAATGCAACTTTTTAATCACTTTTCTTTGTAATTGTTTTGGGATGTTAATGACCAAAAAATGCTATTTTGCTGTTGGGAATTTTTTTTTCTTCTACAGTGTACACCTTATGGGATAAATTGTGTTACATTTAATAGATTGGACATCTTTGGACCCAGCGATACCAATTATGTGTAACTTTTAATTTTGTTTTTAATTTGTAAAATGGCAAAAGGTGGGGGCTTTGACCTTTTAATATATTTTTAATTTTTTTAAAACTTTTTAATTTTTTTACTTGTAGTCCCACTAGAGTATTTTGGCATTGTGTGTAACTTCTCCTATCTGGGGGTTTTATTGCCTCCTACTGGGAATGTTTTTTTTCTCTACGTACCGTATATACTCGAGTATAAGCCGACCGGAGTATAAGCCGAGGCACCTACTTTTGCCCCAAAAAGCGGGAAAACTTATTGACTCGAGTATAAGCCTAGGGTAGAAAATACAGAAGCTACTGGTAAATTTTTGAAATAAAAATGGATACCAATAAAATTACATAGGCAGTGTAATGTCCCCCATAGGCAATTATAGGCAGATATATGGCCCTATATGCAGGTATAGGCAGGTATATGTCCCAAAAGGCACGTATATGGCCCCATAGGCATGTAATAGGCAGTTATATGTCCCCCATAAGCAGATTATAGGCAGGTATATGGCCCCATAGGCAGGTATAGGGCAGGCTGTAGGCAGGTATAGGGCAGGCTGTAGGCAGGTATAGGGCAGGCTGTAGGCAGGGTATAGGCAGGTATAGGGCCGGCTGTAGGCAGGTATAGGGCCGGCTGTAGGCAGCTGTAGGCAGGTATAAGGCAGGTATAGGGCCGGCTGTAGGCAGGTATAGGGCA
Source organism: Phyllomedusa bahiana (assembly GCA_025379985.1). Lineage (NCBI taxonomy): Eukaryota > Metazoa > Chordata > Amphibia > Anura > Hylidae > Phyllomedusa > Phyllomedusa bahiana. Next base: position 21,779 of record JAODAL010017461.1, read on the forward strand.
GGTATAGGCAGCTGTAGGCAGGTATAGGGCCGGCTGTAGGCAGGTATAGGCAGCTGTAGGCAGGTATAGGGCCGGCTGTAGGCAGCTATAGGCAGCTGTAGGCAGGTATAGGCAGCTGTAGGCAGGTATAGGGCCGGCTTTTGGCAGGTTTCGGCTGTTGTAGGCAGGTATTGGGCAGGTATAGGGCCAGCTGTAGGCAGGTATAGGAAGTTTATAAAAAAAAAAAAAAAAACTTACCTGGCTCCCCACTGCTCCGTCTCCCTCGCCGCTCCGCCTCCTCGCTGCTCCGGCCTCCCGCGCGCTGTCCTGTCTTCCCGGCACAGGCGGGTGACGTCATCAGGCCGCGCACGCAGCTTGATGACACACGCTGCCTGTGCCGGAAACTTCGGACGGCCGCGAGTCTGCGGCCGTCCGGAGTCCACTGCGGAGCAGGGAGCGCTCGCTCTGTGCCCCGCCGTGGTATCCCTTCACCTATATGCACTCCAGAGGAGTCGCATATAGGTGAAGGGATCGCGGACAGTGCCCGGACCACCGCAGCGTCCGGACACTGTGCGCTCACTCGGCCTTCAGTTATATGCGCTCCCTGAGGAGCCGCATATAGCTGAAGCGTCCCTGTCAGCGCACGGGCCATCGCAGCGCCTGAGCGCCGACAGTGACTCGAGTAAAAGCCGAGGGGGGATTTTTCAGCACATTTTTTGTGCTGAAAAACTCGGCTTATACTCAAGTATATACGGTACTTTTTTTCCCCACATCCAAATACATACGAATAGATTGATCTGCAATTTAGATTTTGGGGCCAGATGGGAAGTGGGACTCATGTAAACGATGACAATTTCTGTCTATATGACAACAATATATAAATGAATAATTTTCTGGCTGGCCTGAGTTACCACTCTAGTCAATATTGCCCTCTTAATTTTGATAAACCGGCAGTTCCAATGTCAACACGAACTTTTCACTGCTATGGGCTATACGTAACCTTTTTTTTAGAAAAAATTCAACATGGGTTCTGTAAGGGGAACGCTGTAAACAATATAAGGGATATATAACATAAAGCCAATATTACACAACATCTACAGTAATAACCTTGGGTGACATGTATGAAAACTGTCTAAGTCTAAGGGTATGTTCATACGATGTAAATTCGGCGTGCATTTCGCCGTGTATTTGCGCTTAGTATGCAGCGAGATGCCAAATTACGGTAATCCATAGCTCTCATAGAGAACTATGAATAACGCCTCGTCCCCCCGCTCGTACAATATGATCGTATTGTACGCGCGGGGTCGCGGCGATTACGCACCACGAGTAATGTATGTCAATGGGGCCAGCGGGCTGCCAGTCCCTCCATGCTTCGGGAGTACGCGTTGATCAGCGGGGCTCCCAAATCACCCGGCGTATTGTGGCGCCTACTGTACGCGCGCCGCAATTACGCTATGTGAACAGAGCCTAAGACTGTCATGGTCACCCATAGCCACCACTCCGAGCTCTCAGCAACCACTCAGTGCGCCCCTTTCCTTTTTTTTCAGAGCACTATAGCAAATGAAAGGGGAACTCTGTTTGGTTGCTATCGGCAACAAAGAACGTCTTAGACCAAGACAGTTTTCATACAGGTGGCCCTTTGTTTTTAATTTAGTAAAACATCCAGTTCGCAACGTGTTTGTAACTCACTTGTTCTGACTAGTGATGCTTTTAGTTTATAATTAATGAGAATGTAAATATGGATATTTTAACCAATGACATTTTGCAAGCTTTGATCTAGAATTTAGAAGGACAAAATTGCAGGAAGACAGTGTTCTTTTCAGTTTATAAAGTTCATGCTTTTCTTACAAATTAAAGTTGTGTTCTTATTAGTGGGTTTCAAGATGCAGCGAAAGACTAGGCAGATCCTTAACAAAGACTGTGTGGCCATGCACGGTTTGATCACTAATATGACCTTATTTCTTGTGTATTTGTAAAGTTTCACTAAAGTGAACGAGCAAGGGAAAACAAGTCATTAGAGTTTTAGGAATAGAGCCACTGAAATGGCGCTATGGTGCCCCTGTTTTTACGGGGTTCACCGTGCAGTATAAACGACATCTTAGCTTTTTGTGTGAATCAGTACAGATCTAATGATAGAAAATTCCTATGTTTTATTGGTTTTTAAAAATTACAACCTTTTGCTTTTTAATTTGCTTCGTGCCTCTGTTTTCTCAGACCAATACTCCTTTATTTGTCCACTGATGGATCTGTTTTGAGGTTTATTTTCTTTTGGGTAAGCTGTAGTTTTTAATGGTACCATGCTATGGACTTAGTGAATCTTCTGGGTCACTGCGAGAGATGGATATGGACCCTGTTAGGGAGCAAGGTCTAAAGAACTCCCTGTTATTCACCAGAGCCTGCCGCAAGGTGGAATGGACTTCGCTGCGGGAGACTCCCAGTTCACTACTCCTTACGTGGACGTGACAGCGAAGGCGCAGCAAAGTACAGGTGGAGCAGACAATGGTGTTGTCAGGGCAGTCGGCAGGCAGAACGTGGTCCGGTCACTTTGCACATTATTCCAATATAACATCACTGTTTGTACAAGTTCTTATGCTGACATCACTGTACACATAATCCCTATGCTGTAACTTGAGTTAAAGGGTTTGTCCAGAAAAAAATAATATTCAAAGTTTCTAGGGTGTGCAAAAAAGTGGATCACCAGGGAGTTCCGTTCTGAGAGGGCTGTGCTGCATCCACATACTGTACTATGGAGTGCAAACCATCCCCTCCCCATCACCACCCCTCCGTTTTTTTGTGTGACAGGAACCCAAAAGTGAAGAGGAGCGGATCTTTCTTACACACCCTGGAAACCTTAAAGGAGAAAGAATTTTTACTCGGTGGACAACCCCTTTAACTATTATTTTACTTTGACACTGAGTTGAAACCAAAATAATCATAAGCTTTTATGTTTTAAACTTACTGCTGAATGTGGTCATGTGGTCAAGGTGGATCATGGTCCTATTACAATTTCTACTATTAGACCCAAAGCTTACTTACTATGCTCCTGTTTTAGACTTTGAAGCTTTGAACTCAGACAGAGGATTATGAAGCAGCTACGTTTTCATGGAATACCATATTAAAGCATTAAGGTGTCTCCACAGGCTGAGCTTCAGTGACTTCATAATTACATAGTTTGTAAGACTGAAAAAAGACAGACGTCCATCTAGTTCAGCCTTTTGTCCTACAGTGTTGATCCAGAGAAAGGCAAAACCCCCGTGAGGTAGAAGCCAATTGTCCCTCGTTTTAGAAGAAAACTCCTTTCCAACTCTACTCTAGAAATCAGAATAAATCCCTGAATCAACGACCCTTCTCCAGAATCCTCATTACTATAACTTGTTATATTATTACATTCTTAGTCCACCCACTCCTTTTGTTATTTTCATTGAGGTTTATGAAGGGGTTAACTCACTTGAGGTGTTGTTGTTTTATTCCTTATTGTTCTTTTACCACAAAGGCATACCTGTTTATGCTTCTGTAGCTTTCAGTGTGTTCAAAAAGGGGCATCTATGATATTTTTGAACTGCTATCATGTGACCCAGCAGGTTTGACATCACCATGCCTTTCCCCACAATGTGTTCACTTTAGTCAAAAAAGGTCTGTTTATGCAAGAACTTTGAGTAGCTACAATGTCACTGAGTGGTTGGACTTTTTCCCCTTTCGTTTGGGGTTCCCAAGGTAAAAACCCTTTTTTTATTTATTTCCCAAGGGGTTTGACAAATACTAAGGGGGAAGGGGAGTAGAATGGGGAGCACCTGGGGTTCAACACTACCCCCCCCCCCCCCCCTCGCATGAGTGGTGTTATTACTAAGCAGAGAGGAGACTGACAGTTCCCTGCCTGCCCTGAAAGAGGGGGAAATGTTCGACATTGGGGCCAGGATGACTGTACACTACAAATCACTAAGTTTGCAGCTAAAAAAAAAGGGGGTTTTCAGAAGGGTTTTTAATAGTGATAAATTTAAAATGTTTATTTTTTAATTTTTCAACTTCCAACGTCAATTTTACTTTTTTTGGTCCCAAAAACCCCTTTAAAACCCCTTTTTAAAAACCAGAAAAATTAAACCCAAAAACAAAATCACTTCAGTTTGAATAGAGGCCTTGGTAGATGTCACAGAAAGTGGTCACTCGAGATGTAATATTTCAATAGCTGTAAAATCCACTACATGTAATGCGGCACTCTTCCACCGTTTGTGATTTAAAGCTGTGATATCTTGATTGCCTTTTCAGTATAGTCCACGCCAATGTTTTTCTTTCCCCTCTGAAACGGGTAAAACGGGATCTTTTAAATTTTTTTTTTGTTTTAAAAATTGCAGTTATATTTTTTCCCGGGTAAGGTAAGGGCCCCGACTTGCCAATACACAATTGCCCATTTTAAAAGGGATTGAGCTTTTAAATTTTTAAGCCTTGAAGGATTAAATTTTTAAAGGCTTCAAATTGAAATTAAAGCCCTAAAGGTTTGGGACCCCTTTGTTATTTATTAAATTTAATCCCCAGGTGACTCAAAAAACCAGCCCACAGTGAGTATTACTTTTGTTCATGACCCTGGCTTGATGTTTGGGGGCGGGTTTTTGATTTGTTCATTGTCCCCTAAAATATTTAAAAAGAGAAATCCCTGTTTTTTCCCGAAGAGTTTTGGGGGGAAAGCCATAAACTTTTAATAAGTTTTTTACCCCAAACCCCCAAAACCCTCCCTTTGGGGAAATCGGGAAAAAGGCCAATACTTTTTTTTTCCCAAGTTTTTCTTCAGGGATTAAACATTTAAGCTGCTAATTCATATCAGAAATTCTGTGCTACAATTTATTTAATGAGTTCCAGCTAATGGACGGTTTAAAAAAAGAAACAAAAAAATTTCCCTTTGACCGGAACCTTAGCCCCACCCAGAAAAGGGTTCCCCCCCCTTCCACTAATTGCTTTTACAAAATTAAATTGGCCCAAACTCCCCCCCCATTTATCATCTCCTCCATGCTGTCTGGTCCTTTTCATTAACATCAGTGTCAACACTTGTATCTCCAGCTGAAGAGCCGTCTTATCAGAAAGCACAGGGCACTGACAACAGATGTTGGTTTTGCACCTAAAGACACAAGTGGGACACCCTTTTTTAAATTTGGAGGAAAATGGAAAAAGAGAACAGGGCCTGCAGTGCTTAGAGAAATAAAAAAATAAAAACCTAATTAATAAATTAACAAGAATCCTATTTTCTTCACATAGTGTTTTATTATTAAAACAATAAAAAAATAGAAAAAAAAAATTTAAGGGGAATATTTTTATCAATTGCTATTGGCCCAATATTTTAATTTAGTAAAAATATCCCATAGAAATCCTTTACCGTAAAAGTACCAAAAAAATTTAAACATGCTGTTAAACATAAAAAAAAAACAAAACAAATTTCCCATCATTCTTTTTTCTCTTCCTTGCCCCCCCAAAAATTAAAATAAAAAAAATTTAAATTAAAAAGTATATTTTAGCCCAAAAATTTAGTAAAAACAAAAAAATAAAAAATCATCCCCAGATAAAAAAGGGAAAAGTTCACAGAAAAATAAAACGTAATTTTTTTTTCCAAATTTTGGTCCCCACAAAAAAAATTTTTTATTCTGTGAGAAATTTTTCTATTATTCAAACCTAGTAAAACAAGAAAAACTTATATACAATCGGTATCACCATAATAAGAGTGTTATGATTTTTAGAATAAATTTAAAAAATTTTTTTGGGAAACTACAGGACGGGCCCCACGGGTTAAAAGGGAAAACCCAAAAAAATTTGGGAAATTTTTTCCCATTTTTTTTTTTCCATCCCCAAAAAAAAAGTAAAAAAGCTATTCTTTAAAATTAAATGTCCCTAAAAGGGCTTCTTTTAAAAATTAAAAAAATGTCCCCATACATGAAAACATTAAAAAAAATTTAAAAAGTTAGGGAACCACTGAAACGAGAGGGCCAGGGAAAAGTAACGGGCCCCCAAAGGCTCAAACTGATTAAGTAAACAAAGAGGAAAATACCTTTTTAAAGGGGGCTCTCCCCTTTGGACAACACTTAGTTAAAAAAGGGTTTTGGAAAATGGGAACAAAGGGATCCTAAAGCATTTCGTAAGGATTTTAAAATTTAGGGGCAGGGCCCCACCAATGGGGAAATTAAGCTTAACATTTTTTGTACCTTTTGTAATACAGGACGGCCCGGCACCCCCTTCAGAGTCAGGATGCCCTTTTTTGGCACCTAAAACTCTAAACCTTAAAGATGAGAACCCCTGAACAGGGACCCCTTTTTAAATAAAAATGAACCGTTAAAAAAAAAATTTTAATAAAAATTAATTTTTTAAATAAGGCAATTTGCCCAAATGGAGCTATGAACCCCCTTAAATTTCTCCAGCCCATGAAAAAAAAAGGGGTTACTCCTCTATCGGGAATTTAATATTGGATTTAAGTATCAAGATTGTTTTTTTTGTTTTCCAAAAAAGGGTCATTTAAAAGGCCCCTTAATTGAGGGTTGCCCTTAAAATTTTTTTTAAATTTTAAAATTTTTAAAGGATTCCAGTTTATTTTTTTTTTTTTTTTCCCATCGGGTTGCCCTGTTTAAATAATAAAAAAACTTATTTTTACCTCCCCTCTCACCATCAATTTTTTTGAAAATTTGCCCCTTTCCACAATCCCCCCTGGTTTTTCGGTTTTTTTCCGTTTTTGACCCAAAAAAGGGAAAACACCACTGAACCCGATTGGTGGCACCCAGTCATTTTGGGAAGGGTTTGAACCCCCTTTCAGAACTCGGAAAAGGCCCACAAAAAACCGGGTTGACTCCCAGCATTTATGCCCCAAATTTCGAAAAAAACCGGGAAAGAAAATAAAAAGTAGATTTGGGGACCCCCGCTGGATCCAATGTGAGAGGGAAGTACAGCTTTTTTTTATTTTGAAAGAGCAGCATTATGGTGAAAAAAAATGTAAAAAAATTATCTGGACAAACCTTTTAACAAAAATGAAGCCAACATGGAAAGGGCCCCAATTTTGTAATAGCAAATTTTATTTAAATTTCAGAAATTTTTTTGAACCATATTTAGCAAACAATAATTTGGGACTTTAATCATGTTGTGGGTCAGGCAGAAAAGGTGCAGTGGGCCCTGTGTTTCCCAGACCACTGTCCCCTTTGCCTACTTGGAGTGCTCCCACTACATGTGGACGAAGCCCCCTACACTACTATGTGAAAAGCCGTCAGGGAAACCCCCCAGAGTCAGACAGCCCGGGGTTCGTTTTTTGGGGTTCCCGAGTACGCCAAAGCTACGAATCCAGAAACCAAGAAAAAGGGGGTAAAAAAACCCAGGGGGCCCACCCCCAAGTACAAAAACGTATTTGAGGAGCAAGCCCGAATTTTAGGAACACGGGAAAGCAAAAACAGGAAAATGGGAAACAAAGGAAAACCCTTTCTAAGGCAAAAAAAATGGCAGAAATAAATTTTAGTTTAAATAAAGGAGCCCGGGGACCCCCCCCCCCCCCAGCAGCCCGTTTGGGTTGGGCCTCGGGGCCCCTCCTTTTGGGCCAGTGCGAAACCCCTTGACCAAATTTAGGAGCCGAGCTGTCACTCCTAAGCTCATAAAGCCGGGCCCCCCCCCTGGGTGTTTTAAAATGACCAAAAAGGGATTAAACCCCCCTCCCCGTCCCTTTTGCTGTTTCCCCCCGGCGGAAACGTGCGCTGTGGCACTACCCCCCCCCCCCCTTTTAGGATGGGGCCACTACCCCTTCACTTTTTTGGGGTTTTTTTCAGGTAGGATACGGGGAAATTTCCCAGACCCAAAAGATTCCAGGTATGTTTAAAACCGGGCCGGAACCCCAGGACCCTCCCCTTTCCGGACCATAACCCTTCCATTTGTACAAGGTTTTTAAGGACCCTCTGAAACTCTAAGGGGAGTTTAAGTTATGGGTGATTTTGGTATTCTAATGACCCCCCTACGCAAACCCAGGGGGAGGGGGTTTGCGAGGTGAAGTCGGAACGGAATGTCCCCTTTTTAACATAAAACGGGTTAAAAAAAACGTTATGAACCCGGAGGGAAAGCGGTTTGCCTTTGGGAAGGCAACTTTTAGGTGAAAAATTTTCGGGTGGAAAAACCCCAAACCCCTTCCCCTAACCACCCCCACAAAAAACCCGGGAGCAAAGTCGCCTCTTGTCACTTTTTTTTTTTTGGATGTTTGGGGGTGTTGCCCAAAAGTTTTTTTCTGAAACTTGGGCCCAGATGTGCACGGGCTTTAACGATAGAATCCACCCAAATTGTGATCAAAAAGTAGCGTTTGGATAAAAAAGCATGTCCCCGGGTAAAAACCCGTAATTGCAGAAAAAAGGAGAAAAAATTTAGCGAACTATTATCCTGATTATTAAAAGGAAAAAGGAAATTTAAACCCAATCTGCCTGCAAACCCAGAAACAAAAAACAACAAAGTTTTTTTGTAAACATTTTGGGTTCCCACCCTCTCCGTCGTCCATTAGTTTCAGGGGGGGAAGGGCCCTGAGGAAAAAGGGAAAAGGGGAAAAAAACCCCAGACCTTACGGGAAAAGATCTCAAAAAACGGGGGAAAAAAAATTGGCCCCTATTCAAAAAAAAAATTATTCTCGGGTACCCCATGTATTTCACAATGTGTTTGATGAAAAGCTCAGCAACCCTTTTTTGGGGATGAGGGCCCAAACCTCTTAAGAACCAAATGACACATTTTTACTTAAAAAAGAAACCACCACCACTCAAATGACCCGTCCTACCCTTTAGAGGCCAGTAAAATCGGTCATAAAAGTCCATGGGAAAGTGGGCCAAAGGGTTTCTTTGGGTAGGGGGAAAAGGACAACCCGTTCCCCCCGGAAAGGGCGGGTTTGGGGAAAATTTGGCCCGAGCAAAAATGTCAACACTGCCCGCCAGGCCTCCCCAACATCATTTATACAATGAAAGGGCCACTAGTAGTTGCGAGAGATTGGCCTCTTTTTGCCTGACACCCGGGGGTGGCCAGATTTAAAACAGAATTTTGTAAATTTAAAAACCCTGGCCCAAACTGAGTGGGGACAAAAACTTTTAGAAGCAGGACAAAATTTGCGGGCCCCATCTCCCGGTGTGCTTAATCTCAGTAGCTTTAAAAAGGGGGGGCGGGTGAGACAAAACGTCCTGCTTGGGGAATTAAAGGGTTAAATGGATCCCCCCCGAGGTGAAATACTGGCCCCAGAAGATTTTTAGAAAAGCATCACTTTTAACATTTTTAAGATCCTTTTGGTTTTGTAAGGGGGATGAAAAAAGTTAAAGCGAGTAAAGCCAAAAATGCCCCCAAGCCTGACGTGGGTTTAACCTTTTTAAACGTTCTTTGAAAGGTAAGGTTTTTTTGATCAGTTAGGAATCCGTGACTTTGGTGTTGCGCAACCCCCGAGGAAGGGGGCGGGCCCCTTACCACGAAGGACCACTAAAAAGCCAACAAATTTTTTAATTTCCCCCCAAAAATCATAGTTTTTCCCGCCGCGAGAAAATTTACGGGGTAAGAAAGCACACCCCGGCTGGAATTAGTCAGAAACAGGCCCACCCCCCTGGGGACTGTTTTTCCCCGCCCCCAACCTCAAAACATCGACCCAACAACGGAAAAGGGTTTGGTTTTAATCAAAACTGAAACCCAAAATGGTCCCGGGGAAAAACAAAAGCCCCCAAATTTTTTTCCCCAAAGCCTCTAAGGCCTCAGGTTGCCTTTACTGGATATTAAAACCCCCTTTTTAGCCCTAACAAAGTTTTTTGTGGCCAAAAAAAGAAAAATTTCGGGTACAATTTTGGGTAATAGTTTTGGGAAAGCCCGGAACCGGCAAGGAAAAGGGTTCAAGGGGGGAAAGGGAAAGTACCCCAAACAAGAAATTTCCTTAACCCCCCCGGGGATCCAGAAAAAAAGCTAGGAGTCCCCCAAAAATAAACCCCCGGTAAAGGGGGCCTCCTATCCCTAAAACAATTTTTCAAGTTTGACAAACAAACCCATTAAACCCCCAAGAAATTTTCGAAAAAATTGGGGGTACTGTCTAACATGTGAAAGGGCCCGTTTCCCGTGAGGGGAAAATTAAAATGTCATCCAGAAAATACGACCATAAAAAAGACCAATGAGGGTTTTCGGAAAAATATTGTTTACCGGTTCTGGAAGATGCCCGGGGCCCTTACACAAAACCCCAAAAGGGGATAACAAGATATTCAAAATGGGGCCTCTGGGGTATTAAATTTCGGTCTTTTCCAATCATCTCCTTCTTTGATAGAATAAGGTTATAAGGCCCCCCCTTAAAGGGACAGCTTGGGGAAAAAAAAATTATCCCCCTGGTTTTAATTTAAAAAAAGGTCGGAATCAATGGTTAAGGGGGATTGGTTCTTAAACGTTTTTTATTGAGCTCCCGATAATCCAAAGCCATGGGCCCGGGACATTCCCCAAAATTTTTTTTTTAACAAAGAAGGGAAACCTGCCCCCCCATGGGAGAAAACAAAGGGCCCGATGGGAAACCCCTTTTGGGAGAAATCTCTGCAAGTATTGCCTTAAAAACGGTTCTCCCCTGGACTGGAAAAAATTATAATTTTATTTTACCCAAGGAAACCCTAGGGAGGCATTTGTCAAAACACTGCTTTTCCCACCTAATTAATTCCCAAAGAACTCCCAAACAATAACTGGGTGTGTCTCTGAAGCCAGGGCAACCCACCCAAAACAACATTTGGGGGTAAACCCTCCATGATAAAAAGTATACTTTTTTCCTTAGATAGACCCCAAAATAGCATCTCAAGTTCTGGGGTGCAATGCCCGAATTTTGGGGCCTTAGCCAAAGGGGTAGAAATTTAATTTCCAAAACCTGCATGGGATCCGCCCAGAGGCCTCCAGGGAAGGCCCAGACCTTAGAGAAAAGAAACGTCCACAAAGTTGGAAGTGATCTGAAATCTTAAAAAAGCACCCCAGATTCCCCCCAATAATAAAAATAATGAATTTTTTTTGGCAACAAAAAAATTTTTTTTTACAAACCCTTGGGAATTTCCTGTTACCTAGGTGACCTTTCCCCCTAGTAACCCCAGGGGCGTGGAGTTTTTTGGGGCCCGGGCTTCCCCTTTTTTGGGAAAACTTAACGGTTTCGGGTTTACCTTCTTTCCCCCACAGTAGAAGCCAGTCCCTGGGGTCGACGTGAGGACCGCGGGGCACGGCAGTTCCAAAGCAGAAGAGGCCCCCACCTGAAAAGGCTTCCCCAAAGGGGGGGATCGCCCACTCGGAGGCCTTGGGGTGGTGGCCCCGAACGGAAAAAGTGGAAATAAGGTGGGGCAACGGAAGGAAAAGGGGCGCTCCCGACGGTTTTTCCCCTATAAAACCCTCTGTTAGTCGAAAAACCCAAAGCGATAGCTCATCCAGAGTGCCCCGAGTAGGTTTAAACCCCCAACAGGGCCCTAACAAAAGGTCAGGCCCCCCCCCCCCTACCCCGGAAAAATTTGGCAAAAACCCCCAAAGGGGGGGTCCTTCCCCCCCCGACGAAATGCAACCCCGCCGGCCCCAAACTCGGGGGGGGTAAATCCTCTTTTGGGCCCCTTACCCCTGCCCTTAAAAAGGGGGGTGAGCTGAGATTCGGCCCCGCCTCCCTAAACAGGGTGTTTTAGGAGAAAAAATTTCCCAAAAAAAGACAAAAAATTTTTTACGAAGAAAAATTTTTCGGTGAGGGGGGGGGTTCATGAGAAGGGCCCCAAATCCGGGGGGAACCCCTTTGGAAAAAAGGGGCAGGGCAATTCCCTTCTCTGTTCCCCAAAAACCAGAGGTACATGGGCCCGGGTTGAAATTAAAAAACCGACATCCCCCCCTTAAAAGTCAGGGAAAAACCCTCTTGCACCCGAAAAACCCATAAGGGGAGCTGAATTGGGGGGGTTCCCAACCCAAAAGGAAAAAAGCGTTTCCCGGGGGTTCCCACCCTTGGGGGGGGCCCCCGGGGGGTCTCCTGCCCGCTGTACCCCGTGCCAGGTCTTGGACCCAAAAGGGTAAAGTCCCCGCAAACTGCTCCACCCGTGCAGTCCCTAGGGTTTTTTTTGGGAACCCCGGGGAGCAGTAAAGTACGGGCCCGAGAAAAAAGGGCCATCAGAGGGGGGTGCGTGGGCCATGACTGCCACCCCGGGCCCCTGTCCCTGCCTAATTGGCCCTGCTGCCCTTTATAGCAGACCCATGGGGGACGGGAAATCCCAAAATTTTCTACGTTTCAGGGCCGGGCAGGGAAACGCAGGGGTCCCAACAGTCCAGGTCGTAATGGTAATTGGGGGTAGCCAAAGCCACGAAAACAGAAAACCGGGGGAATTTAATTTGGGAAAAAGCCAAAGGTCAAAAAACAGGAAGGTAAGCATTTCAAAAACGGGGGGACCAAAAAAAAAAAGTAGTCAAGGGGGCACGCCCAAGTCAGGAGCCAGGGTTTAAAAAATCAGAAACAGGGGAAAACATGGGAAGGGAAAAAAGGGTAACCTTTTTCAGGCAAAAACTGGGGAGGGAAAAGAGTGGTTTTTAAAAGAGGAGCCCCTCCCGGGCCTCCTAGTGGCCGTGCCGGGCACACCCCTTTAACCCTTTGAAACCCGAGCTGTCAATTCCCTAAGTCCCTCAGCCCGTCCTCCCCCCTGGGTGCCCTCGACCGGGCCCGAGCGAAATTAACCCCTGTGGGGCCTTGTGCCCCCACCGGGGGGAAACGTTCGCCCCCTGACATTGTGTAAAGATTCAGTCTCTCACAAATGTTTTTGTGGAAAAATTTTTCCCCCGTTTTTTTTTTTAAAATTTCTTCAAACCCGCTGAAGATTTTGGTGGGGGATTTGTTTATGTGTAGCTTATTAAAGGGTTTCTACCAGAGCATTTCATGGGTTGAGGTCTGGACTTCGATTGGGCTATTGCAACACCATGATTCTTCTGTTTTTAGCCATTCTGTTGTAGATTTGCTGTGTTGCTTTGGTTCATTGTCCTGGTGCAGGACCTAGTTCACCAAGCTTTGCTTTAAAAAATTTCCCTCATATCTGACTTTAGGAAATTGGTCTGAGTTTGGGAATTCTGGTCACCTTAATCGTTTAAGCCAAAATTGCCCAGAAAAAATTTTTGTAGTTTTTGCCACCTTGCATTTCAACAGTTGTAACTTGTTAATTTTTTCAATAACACAGTTGTATGGGGACTTTTTTTTATGCGGGAAGAATTGTATTTTTTTGGGGGTCATAGTTTGAGATTACATATGAATTACTGCTGAATTTTTTTTCTACATTTTTAAACTTTTTTTTTTTTATAATATTCTATATCTTTCACTTTTCAACCTCAATAACCTACTAGATTAATTCTACAGGTTACTTCGGTCATGTGGATACCCAATATATTTAGGTTTTTTTTGGAGGGAAAGGGGAGTTGTGTAATGTATGCACAATCATTTTTTTCAGAAAGATTTATTTTTATTTAATTTTTTAGTTTTCTTATATTTTTCCACACTTTATGTCTTTTACTTTTTTTTAATCTCATTAAGGGATAACTATAATATTTTTTTTAAACTTAGTTATGTTTTAGCATACATGAATATGCTAGTACAATACAATCTGTGTCAGTTTGACACAGGCAGCATTCAGGGCAGTGCACATTGTGCCATGACCGCAGGCTTGATAGACAGACAGCTCTGGGGTTACTCTAGGTCCCCAGGGGTGACTGAACGGACGTTCCCCAGGCTCTTTCGGGTCACCAGAGTCCCGATTACCTGATAGAGCAAGGGACTGCCCTTTGATTATGTTGCGGTCACTGACTGCGGCAATCAAAGGGTTAAGTGCTGTAGATTGGAGGATTCCTCCGCTCCCCAATGCTTAGAGAGACTGCACTAGGAATAGAGCTATTAAGTACAGCTCACTTTCTAGTTCAGCTGTGCCGCTGAGAGCCGCAAGCTCCGCTTTCTGCAGCGACGTCTCTAGAGGACCCTGCAGAAAGAAGATACACAAAGCCCACCGACTATAGTTGTTATGAAGTCAATCCAAACGTTTGACCAGCACCAATTAGACTGATAAAGTTAAATAAAAGCAGCCAAAAATTTTATTATCATCTTGATAAAAACATATTCAGGAAACAAACAAAAGTATACAGCAGAGATTATTGAGTGCTTTTCTTGGACTGTTTAATGATTGCAGTGACTCAGTTTCTGTGCCTGAAAACAAGCCCAAATCATGACCTCTCCACCACTGTGCTTGACAGTAGGTATAAGGTTCCTTGTATGTGCTGATACGCTATGCTTGGTTTTTGGTAAGTGTGGTGTTGTGCATTTTGGGCAAATATCTCCAGGACAATGTGAAAGACCTTTTAAGATCTTCTAAGGACCAGTTGTTCTTTGTTTCTTTTTTTATGTCATTATATGTCAAACCATAGAATTCAAAGAGAGTGACTTCCTTTTTCATATGACTATACATGCGGCAGAAATTCAAAATTTTCAATAAAAAAAGTTACATTTTTACTTAGGTTTTTCCAATTTTAATGTGAATTTTAGAGGGTTAAAGGGGTAATCTTTGACGAAACTACCCCTTTAAGGTTAATTAGGTTAAATAGGAACAGTTTGTTACTATTTGTAGTGAGCATGGTATATGGATACATTGTACAGGACAATTTAGGATACATAATGTCTGTGTTTAATACAAATGAGAAACAGACTTTCCAAATGGACTTAATTGTTAGAATGAAATAATCAACGGACTAGAAATTCATTACAATTTGTTATGTTCATATGTACCCCAGGACACAGCGATTACATGATGACTTCAAAAGCTTAAATTTATTTGCCACATATGACCCCCAGGGGGGCCACAAATAAGAGATTTTCGGTACAACATATGAGAGAGGAATCACTAGTCCTATTATCTTCTGAAGGGTCGGAAGTTGGGATCCAGCCAATGCTCTGGCACGGTAATGGGTTCTGGCATGTTTAACGGACCTGTTGCCTTCTAAAAATTGAGAGAACCATGTGGTACGGGCATATAAGATAGCAAATTACAATGTGACCATTGAAATCAATAGCCATTTGTGTAATGTCACCAGAAATTGCTGTTTCAATCAGGAAACTCTCCCCACCCCTCCAATGTCTGTATGTTGGCAAAAGGTCTGGACAGAGAAAGTAGAGCAATAATAATAATAATAATAATAATAATCTTTATTTATATAGCGCCAACAAATTCCGCAGCACTTTACAATGTAGAGGGTATAAGTACAGAAAAAAGACAGACATTACACAATAAAAGATACTTACAGATGAGACACATGGTGTTAGGGCCCTGCTCGCAAGAGCTTACAATCTATGAGGGTGCCTGGGGGATACAAAGGGTGAGAAGTGCTAAGTTTCATAAATATGGGGTGGTTTACATAAAAATTGGGTGAACCTGCCACCCTGACAGTACATCTATATACAGATAAGTGCCTGTGGTTGCCCTAGTGTAGGGAGTGACAGAAATGTGTATGATAGCAGGTGGGGGTTAGCAATTAGGGATCTTGGTAGGCCTGCCTAAGAAGATGTATTTTCAGGGCACTCTTAAAACTATGAAGGCTAGGATTGTGCCTGTTGGTACGTGGTAGGATATTCCAGAGAATTGGGGAGAATGACTTTTAAACACAACTTCACTCATGATTTTTTTTGTACTTTGTAACATTTGAGACATATAGGTCTGCATCGATGCTGGTAAAAAAAATTACTTTTTAAAGTTGTTTATGATGCAATTGAGCAATAAAAAATGCTGCAAGAATGAACCTACCCTTTAAAGCCCACATTCACACAGTGCAACTTTGGTTCAGTTTTCACGTTTTGTTAAAACATTTTTTAGACTTTACTAGGCTTTTATATCAGAACTTAAAGGGGTTTTCTCGCTACAAAGATCATATCTGTAATGATGGGGACAGTAAAAATAAGCACTTTTACAATTGGTTTGTATTACCTAAATCATTTAATGTAGCAGCTATGAGCTAATCTGTGAGTGTCTAAAGGTAAATAAGCAGCCATGCCACCTTTGCTGTGATTGGTTCAGCCCTGTTGGGACTCTCCCCCTGTTTGGGACATGCACCCTGGTTTATTGGCTGCCTCACTCTGTTTTCCCCCCCCTCGAGCTAGGGAAAATAAAATTGAAATGCTCCCTCATTTTTTGTGAGGGCTGTGTTGTGTAAATCTATCTAGCTCCCTTATACCCCTTCACAGGGGAAAGGATATGGGCAATACTCCTTAGTTTGCTCCCCCATATAACACGCCTTGTACGTTGCCCCCCTCACCTCCTGTGAAACACGGGGGGCAGAGTGATTTCTCACATTTGTTTAATCAGTTTGGCTGTATTAAACTGTTACGTAATACAGGGTTCGGTTCAAGGGAAGTTGGGATGGAAGTGACAGCTCTGACCATGAAACTGACTATTGCGGGAAGGTCTGAAGAGTTGTGAATCCTCTTCTTTCCACTGCTAACAAATGATCGTCACCATCTTTTTGGGGAGACACGCTACTTGGGGGAGGGGATCGCCTCTTCATTTAAAGGGTGTAAGAGAGAGAGAAAGTCGATGCCTGCGAAAGCCTGTACTGAGAAAACCCTTTAAAAATGCCAGAAAAAACATCTTTTAAATGTCACAAAATAAAAAATAACATCTAAAATGCTTGCAAAAGCGTGGCATTTTTTTTAAAGTATTTTAAAACACTACATTGTGTTTTTTAGGATATTTAAAGGAATGGGGTGTTTTCTTTTTAATCCCACCCCCGTTTTTTTTCCCCAAAACCCCTGTTTCCACACCCCATGACCTGAATTTGATAACTGGTTTTTTCATAGTTTTTTTTATTATGTTGACGTTTTTTTATGAAAAAAGTTGAAATCGAAAGGTTTTTATGGTGATCGAAAATTTTTAGATCACATAATTAAGGTTTAAAAACTGTGCATCATCTATTAAGATGCGCCATTTTTCGACGCTTCCCGTATTTTTTGGGGGCCGCAAAACAGATTAAGAATAGACAGGGGGAGATTTGGGGGCACTCAGCTGGGATGTGTATGGTTGCCATTGGGTGGAAAAACACATGACCTCGTTTTTAAAATGAAAGCCCTCCTGTTCACCTTATGTTCTCAGCCTCAAGGAAAAGACGTGCGCTCTGCCTGTGGCCAAAAAGCTAGCAAAATTTGTCTTTTCGCACAGAGAAACCTTACTATTCTGTATCCTTCCAATTTAGTTAGATTAGAGATTTTGAAAATTTTATGTATTAGCAAGGGAATTTTAAAGCAGCATCACCCCTGTAAAATCACGGGGGGGGGGGGTGGGCCCCCCCCGGGGAACACTGACAACTCTATCTAAAGAACACTGGATAAATTCCCAAGATTAGTGTGACATTGCAAGCAATATCTTTATTATTAAAGATGCATTGTTTTTTGGGTATTGGGCACCGAAATTTTTATTGGATACACATCATTTTTAGTAAATGAGGTCTCTTTTTTAGGGCAAAATCCACTTTTTTTTTTTTTTCAGATAGGTGTTCATTTTCAATTTACCCTTCCACCTGTGGTTTTTAATCCACCTTGCATTAAATTTCAATCCAGAAAAATTTGGGTAGTCAGCCACATTTTTTTGTTTTCCCCGAAATTACCGTGTATCATACGAAAAAAAAAACAGATACGTGTTTTTTGACTTTTTCGCACCCAGCTTTGTTCATGACGCAGCTCCACGAAATCTTAAAAAAGCAATTCTAATCACCACAGTGAATTGAAAGGGGGAAAAAATACGGTATTATACGAAAAAAAAAGATACGTTTTTTTGACTTTGCGCACCCCAGCTTTTTTTCATTTCGCAGCATCCAGAAAATCTTAAAACAGCAATTCTAAGTCCCCCCACAGGTAAATTTAAAGGGGGAAAAAAACCGTGTATTAACAAAACATAACAGATCTGTTTTTTGACTTTTTCGCAACCCCCTTTTTCATTTACCAGCTTTTAGTAAATCTTTAAAAAAGCAAATTTTTAGTTTCACCCCAGGGGAATTGAAAGGTCAAAAAATACCGTGTATTATACAAAACAAAAAATACGTGTTTTTTGCACTTTTTTCCCACCGATTTGTTGATAGAACCTTTAGTTTTAAATTTTAATCCCGCAATTTGTTTTGATTAGAGGATTTGAGAATAGCTGTGATTTGCGTCTTTTTAGATAACGAGACTTTCCAAAAAATACTTCCATACCCTTCTCAAAATTTATAAATTTATGAACATGGAGCGAAATGCTAGGTGGTAAAGTGAGCAAAAAGGGGGGTAGCCACATCGAGGTAGGGTACGAGAGAAGGTGCTTCTTCACAGTTGCTGGCGACAAACTACGCTTGCCAGCGGATCGTCAGTTGCAGGACCGTCGGCCTGTCATCGCTGGGTCAGGGCCCTGTGAAATATTAAGTAACGAACATCGTCGCCAATCTGTCCTTCAGTGGTTAATGCTCACCCTGCATCTAGCAGTTTACCTCTCGTCCTCCAGTCACGGCCACAAATGTCATCATCAGCATCATCTAGAGCTGTACCGTCCAACATGAAGGCAGCCCAAATGTCAATCGTGTACCACCCACTGTGGATAATCATTTGTTCTGAAGACCTCTTTGATGACAAAATGCGCGTTGGGGTCAGAAGGCATTTTAAAGATTCAAGAGGATGGATTTAGTCTGCTCTGCGCCCATTTATGATTGCATCAGAGGAGGTGATGGAAGCCAGGTCGCCTCAATGGCTCAAAATCCCGAGCTTCGGCAACGCCTTGCAGTGCCCCTCTCTTGTAAAGCCGTCAGCTTTCTGGATGCAGAAAGTCATGACGACCATGTCACCTTTGTTGATGATGATGATAATGACGCGACATTGCGGATCAATCTGCTTCTTTTCTGCAGATTTTGCTTGCGAGCGCCTCATCAGTGGACGAGGTGGGAATGAAGTGGGGGTATGTGTCAATTACGGGTCCCGCCATCAAAAAAGGGAGAGGAGTGGTCGCAGAAGTCCCACTGTTATGATTCCCCAGCCACGGTCAAGCAAACCCGCTACTCGATTATCGCCGTCAATAAGGTACCAGGACCTTAAAGACTGGGCCTTCTTTGAGCAAGCCCTGATTCACCCAGCGTGTCATATGCGAGCCTTTGCGTAAAGCATAAGTAGAGGCAAGAACCCTTTAAGTGGTTATAACCAACACCAACAATGTCTAGTCACATGCAAGCGAATGCATGAGTTGAAAATGGAGGGAAACTCCTTGGCCAAAAAAGGCTAAGACCGACGCCGGGCCTCCAAACCACTGTCACAACCCTCTGTCTCCTCCTCCTCCGCCACACAAGGTTCCTTAGCTGCCCATGCCTTCTCAGAGTCATGATAGTAATCAGCCTCCGATTCAGCCTCCACCGACGCCCGAGTTACACCAGCACCACCAGAGACCATTTCCGCTACCCTTCTCCTTACGCCAGTTTGACGGACCTGCAAGCCGGGTGACAGCGGCCAGTCTAGCAGCCAGCTTCTGTCTTCCAGGTTTGGGGAGCAGAAGGAAACACTTTAAGCCAAACATCCCAAAGCCACCGTGCCTGAATGTCGGCATTGCAGGCTTTTGGCCTTGAAATGTTGCTTTCGTCTGGAGGACACAGGATGGGTTACGCCATCATGGCCCTGCCTGCCCCAATACCAGATGCCGAGCAGGCATATCTTGCCAGAAAAGCGTCCCCTGCCTGGCCAGCCACGTGTCATCTAAATTTTTCAAGTGCGTTGTCTGCATCTGTGTCCGGAAAAGTTCCTCTCACCCACCGACAATGGATAGTTAAGCACGGACCAAGGCCGCTATATCGCTTTGACAGCTCGCTGGGTGGATGTATCGGGGGGTGACGGTGGCTCTCCAGGCTTTGGCGCACGCTATTCAAAACCGCAGGATGTGGCAGGGCTCTTTCCCAAGGTCCTTGGTGGCACTCACGTGCCAGAGGGACACCAGTGCCGTGTTGAAAGTAATCTCCTTGGAGAACGTCCAACAAGGTCCAGGAGCTGTGGATGGCTCTCGCAACGAGGACACGAGCCGCTGGCTGGGGACAAGAACTTGATGCCAGGCCATGGGGTGGTTTGCAGATAACGGCGTAAATCTGTGGCCGCACTTTAAGATCGGTAGGCGGAGCACATCCTTGCCTGCACATTTCATTGAACCTCGTGTGTCCAGAAATTTCTGATAAGAGATACAGGGTTGGAAGCTTGCTGAAGAAGGCTCGAGGTCTGAGTTCCCACTTCCGACGTTCGCACCCTGCCTCGTACCGCCTGGCTGAGTGCAGCGGTCAGTCGGCCTTCCCGTCAACCGTCTCATTGTTGACGTGGCAAGCACGTCTGGATTCATCTCTCCACATGCTCCTGCGATTGTCGGCAAGCAGCAGCACATGCCATTACGCAGTAACGAAGTGAACATGGCCTTGACATGCGCGGTGCGGACCTCCGGGGTGTTGAGCACCGTGAGTGGAGGCAGGCTGATAGAGCCTCTGCAGACCATTCTTGCCAGTTTCTGAAGAAGCTCACAAAAAATGTTAGTCAGTGCAGATCTTGGGGGGCTCGGGGGGAGGACGATGCCCTTGTCAGCATGGCATGTGGTGATCTTAGTTCTGGAACGATCGTTGGACATCTTAGATCCCGCAGCGACGGAGGAGTAGACGACACAGATGCAGACTCGGAGCTTTCTCTCTGTCCAAATCACAAGGACCGACCGGTTCTCAATTTTATTATCCGGTCTTCATTAGGCAGTAGTCAGGGTCCAGAGCCTAGTGCAGGCGGGACACATAAGCTCCTCAGGGATGCATCATCTGAGGCACGTCAGGGATGTGTTGAGCCTGGTGTGCGGAGGAGCGAAAGAGGAGGAGGAGGAAGGAGTATCCTCGACACTGACGTCCTGCCTTGGGAAAGAGTTTGAGTGAAATTTGGTGGCAGATGAGGGACGTTGAATGTATTGCTAGTGCCCCTCATCCCAGTGGCGTGGGAACTCAACGGACTCCATTCCCTCTCACATGAGTAGCTTGGATGCTCCATTTCCTCACCACATGATCTCGCATTAAAGCCATCAATTGAACATAACAGTTACTGGGTGGTCCACCTCTGGATCCTGGTACAAAAACAAAAACTCAGCTCTTTCCTTCCACCACCAAATAGAGAGTAAAATGCAGGCCAAATGGAGACCGTGCTGATCTGATAATCTGGAGAACATCTGTTTGCGGTGTTGCTTCACGTTCTTCAAATGTCACGGCTTGGTACAACGCAGCGTGTGACAGCTGGGTAGCCGATGCCAAGTAGCCGTAGCGGCAGCATGTGGCAGATAGCAGCAAGATGGCAGAAGCCAAATGGGTGATCTCTGGCAATTCTTTATTTACCACCTCACCAACGCATGTGTGTAGGCCACCATACAACACCCAGAGGACCAACTTAAGATCATGGTGCATGGACTATCTGCGTCTCAAACACCGATGTTTATCTTACTGTGTTCTCGGGCACCAATAGACCTTGCTGGTAACCAAAATGGACGATACATTGGGGCCCCCCCCCCCCACCAATACCCCACCCCCATCCCCACCTAACCCCCCCCCCCCCCCCCCCCCATGAGTGGCTCGCACGCTATAGAGGTGTTTTCCTGCCCAGCAGCTCGCGTGTATATCTGAGCGGACCTTCAGCACAGCCAGGAGGAGTCTCATTACCGGACAACGCATCTGGCTTCTCCACAGAATAATGTGGATCGCTTTGAATTTCTTCAAGATGAATCAGGCTGTTCTCATGATGATGTGGTGGCCCAATGTGCCGAGGTCACGAAATTAGTTCGTGGTCTACTTCACATTCCTCTCAAAACAGAAATGATCCTATAGTGAAAAACTTATTTTTAAAATGATCATTCTCTTTACTGCAATTTTTAATGTCTCCCTTCCAACAGTTCATTTTGCTGGTTTTGCATGTGAGGAGACCTAAAGACAGCCAAGGTTTCATGACAAAAACCATATTCCATTTACTCACTTCATCTTTAGAATTTTAATTGTCAATGGTTTTGGGGTCAGTTTTGCCGCACAATTTTTAAACATTAGTGAGACGTCATATTTATAATTTTTTGGGGTCATGTTGCTGTGAGAATGACAGCAATCAAATCATGGTCCTTTGGAAATCAGAAATGTGGCTTCTAAGTGCGCATTCTCCTTCAACAATTTTTAACAGTGGCTGAGATAGTCATTTTTATTAATGTTTTGGGTTCATGGCTGATTTGCAAATGACAGCATACTACAGGTCCTATTCTAAAAAAATGTTGTTTCTAATAGGAACTTTGTTCTTTACAATTGTCAAAAGTGGCTCATGGGTCATGTTTTGAATTTTTGGGGGCATTTGCTGTGAATGCCAAGCTAAGACTACAGGTCTATTCTAAAAATGTTGTTTTAAACTGACTGTTGTTCTTCACAATTGTCCAAAGTGGTCAAGGGTACTGCATTGAATTTTTGGAGGCATTTTGCTGTGACAGCAGGTATATAAGGTCCCTATTCTAAAAAATAGTTGTTTCTAACAGACATTTGTTCTCACAATGGATCAAGATGTGGCTCAAGGGTGATGGTGCTGTCAGAAACAGGAATAGGTAGGACACTGTTAATGGAACATATTGCAAATGACACTTGTTTTTGCAAGAACTTTTAACATAGCTATTCAATCTCCTTTATTGAGACAACCCAATATACTAATGTAAAAAAGAGGAAACAAAGACATGGGAGGGATTCCATACGATTTTAAAAAATGTGTTTATAGAATTAAATTACTAAAAAAACTTGCATGTAAAATAAGCTGTTACAAAAATTCTCTTGAAAATTGTACAAGGGAGGTACAGGAAAAACTTGACAGATGTAGGTTATTCAGATGGCATGGAGTATGGAAGCACGGACAGAGAACAAAGTACGAGAACCATTTCCTCCAGCACGTGAGTAAATTGAGAAAAAAGAATGCCAAGTAAAGGCACTGGGTGTAACTCAGGAGCGTTAACCACCAGTATTTCCAAGTGAAGACTCAATTGGTCCACCTCATAAGGAGGGGGCAAGCGCTACACAGGTATTGACTGTGTTATGAGGAAGGCTGGGTTTCAACACTTCCGCTTCCGCTCTCTGCTTCAGCACGACAGTTTTCGTTGATGGTTCATAAGGGCATTTAAACCTGAGTGTTTAATAGATGACGGACGCCAGGACTGGGCTCTCACCACACCCACTGTAACTCCGGCCCTGGGTCTGCTGTGGCCCAGGACAGGTATAGTCAAGTCCGTGAAAACTAAAATGGTGGTTGAAAGACTCACTTTTTCCGGCACTTTTTAAATGTGGGGGTCATGCGGTTTGGGCTTCATGCTGTGGCAGGACAGGTATAGTCAATGTCAGTGAAACTAAAATGGTGTGGAAAGACTCCTTTTTAGGCCTTTTTATATTGCAAAAAGCTTAATTGAACCTCAGCAAGAAAATACAGGAATGATTAATGGCATGACAGAATAAAATATACATATTGTGGGCAAGTTGCCGTCATAGAGATTAACCACATTTATGCAAACCTGGTATATGAATGTCTATTCTACCCTAAGTATATATAATATGCATTGAGAAGGTCAGTCATATCCAAATAGGTGAAGTCCTAGGTATACATCCGTCTATCTTATATATGTTTAAGCGATAACAGTAGGAAATCTCCTGATATTGGAATAGTGATCATGAAAAGCATTGATTGGCAGTCAACCGGCACTTTTTAAATCTGGGCGGTTATGCGGTTGGGGTCAGCTGTGGCCCAGGACAGTATAGTCAATGCTCCAGTTCACTAAAACGGTGGTTGAAGACTCCTTTTTCCACTTCCCATGCACTTTTTAAAATGTGGGGGTCATGCAGGTTTGGGACTCAGTGTGCGCCCTTGACAGGTATAGTCATTGTCCAGTGGAAACCTAAAATGGTGGTTGAAAGACTCATTTTTCCAGAACTTTTTAAATACGGGGGTCATCGCAGGTTTGGGGCTATGCTGTGGCCCAGGACAGTATAGTCAATGTCCAGTGAAACTTATAAATGGTGGTTGAAAGACTCCTTTTTCCGGCACTTTTTAAATTGGGGTTTATGCAGGTTTGGGGCTCATGCTGTGGCCTTGAGGTTATAGTCTCTGTCCAGTGAAATAAAATGGTGGTTGAAGTCTCCTTTTTCGGCACTTTTTAAATTTGGGGGTCATGCAGGTTTGGAGGATCATGCTGTGGCCAGGACAGGTATAGTCAATGGTCCAGTGAAACTAAAAGGGTGGTTGAAAAGACTCCTTTTTCCGCACTTTTTAAATCCTGGGGGTTATGCAAGGTTTGGGGCTCATGCTGTGGCCCAGGACTGGTATTGTCAATGTCCAGTGAAACTAAAAATGGTGGTTGAAAGACTCCTTTTTCAGGCACTTTTTCTATTCAAAAATTTATTGAACCTCAGCAAGAAAATATTAGGGCATTTTTTTTGGGGATAAATGGCATGAACAGAATAACAATATACATTTTGTGGGACAAGTTGCCGTCATAGAGATAAACCACATTTATGCAAAACAGGTATATGAATGTCACAATCTACCTTAAGTAATATCTAATTGCTTGAGAAGGTCAGTCATAGCCACAATAGGTTGAAGTCCTAGGTATACATCCGTCTATATATATATTGTTTAGCGTTAAACAGTAGGAACCTCTGTGGTTTGGGAAAGTGATCATTGAAATTGAATTGATAGCCAGTCACGGCACGTTTAAATAGGTGGGTTATGAGGTTTGGGCTCATGCTGTGGGCCCAGGGACAGGTATAGTCAATGTCAGATTCAACTAAAACTGGTGGCGGCTAGAAGACTCTTTTTCTGCACTTTTTAATGGGGGGTCATGCAGGTTTGGACTATGCTTGTGGCCCCTTGACGTTTAGTACAATTCCAGTGAAATTAAAATGGTGGTGAAAGACTCCTATTCACAGCATTTTTTAAATACGGGGGTCATGCAGGTTTGGGGCTCATGCTGTGGCAGGAACAGGTATAGTCAATGTCCGTGTAAACTAAAAATTGTGGTTGAAGACTCCTTTTATGGAATTTTTAATCTGGGGGTTATGCAGGTTTGGGGCTCATGCTGTGGCCAGGACAGGTACTAGTCTATGTCCAGTGAAACTTAAAAGGTGGTTGAAAGACCCTTTTTCGGCCTTTTTAAATGTGGGGGTCATGCAGGTTTGGGGCTCATGCTGTGGCCCAGGACAGGTTTAGTCAATTGTCCAGTTGAAACTAAAATGGTGGTTGAAAGACTCCTTTTTCTACTGGAACTTTTTAAATCTGGGGGTTATGCAGGTTTGGGGCTCATGGCTGTGGCCCAGGACAGGTATAGTCAATGTCAGTGAAACTAAAATGGTGGTTGAAAGATACTCTTTATTCGCGCACTTTTTAATAGGGGGTCATGCAGGTTGGGGGTCATGCTGTGCCCAGGACAGGTTTAGTCAATGTCCCAGTTCAACTAAAAAGGTGGTTGAAAGACTCCTTTTTCCTGACTGTTTTAAATGTGGGGGTCATGCAGGTTTGGGGGCTCATGCTGCTTCCAGGGACAGGAATATTCAATGTCCAGTTCAAGTTAAAATGATGGTTCATTTTCCATACTGCCTTATGGCATTTTTACATTTGTGGGTGATGCAGGTTTAAGTGGTCCCATACAAGTGGTACAAAAACCGGGATAGTGAATGGTGTGTGATTTTTTTCTGTGGCTTTAATTAGCCTAAGTGTTGTGCCTAAGATGTCAGGTATCCATTTGACTGTTGTGGCTGTTAATTCCAGCTTCTCCAGCTCTGTTTCGGTGTAAGAATGAAGGTGTTGTTGCTCTCCCATAGACTTTAATGGTCATCGGAGATGATCGACTATCGACTATCGAAAACCTTATCGATGGTGGCCGACTATCGACTATCGATCGATGTCGATAGCCAATGTAATCGCTCAACAATATTCTTTATCTCTTGCATTTTGCATTTCAACAGAAAAAAACCTGCCTGCATCTCTATGGAATTGGAGTCAGCTGTATACACTTCTATGAGTGATCCATTGAAATGTAGAAGTTATTAGGATCTGTAGCATGGCTGAGTACATGAACTGTAAGGCTCTGTTAAGATAGGGTAGATTTCCTGTGGATTTTTGGTGTAGAATCAACACTGTAAGGGCATGTTCACACAACGGATTTGGCCGTGGTTATGGCCGTGGGTTCCGACATGGTTTCCACGGGCAATTCCGCGGCCAAGTCGTGCCTAGTTTATTAGTAGTTAGAGTAAAGGTTACACACACCATGGAATTATTCAGGAAGATGGGTGCTATACGTGGAAATATATGCATATAATCAATCATAAACCACGGCACACCAAAAGTAATGCAAATTAAGTAGAATTTATTAACACTAAGCAGAATAGCGTATCCAAAAATCATCTAAAATAATGTCAAATAAACATACTGAACAAGTGCTCATACACAAAGCCAAAGGGATCATTGATGTTGATGTGAACGACGTTTCGGCGAATGCCTTTATCAAGAAACATCTGTATTGGAAAAACATATAGCGATAAGTATACTGTACATGGTAAAAAAAAGAGAAGAGACAAGTAAAAATAATAGAATAGATATGGGAAGTAAATGTAAAGTAGTAGAAATTATGATAAGTAGATATGATAAATAGATAGATTGCGGAGATAAGAACTAAGAGATAAGGATAGAACAGCACGCAGATGGATGAGAATATATATATACATATATATCTCTTTCTTACCAAATATGGAACATAGGATCTTATTACACATATATAGAGAATGGATGAGGTCCAGTATAAGCTATAGGAGAAGAATGAGCATATGGTTATTGAAAGTATAATATATAACTATATATGTGCAAGAAGGGTAACTGAGGATAACATACCAAGATATAAGAGAAAGTCTCCACAGAGGGTAATGAGTCCACAAGTGCGAGGAGAGGGTTAACAAATATAGTAACAGTGGTCTAAAATAAAGACAGGAAAGTAGTGAGCAGCTAAATGTAATAAGGAGTACCTGGGGCAGTAGGAGCGTCCGGACAGAACGTCCGCTGTGTCTAAGAGATTGCCAGCAAATGCTCGCGGTGCGAGCGTCCGGATATAGGCATCGCGCATGCACAGAAAGTCAGCGCATGCACAGAAGCCCAAAAGAAGCGCCGGTGACTAGGAAAGACAGACAGGCGCACTAGCGCCTGTAGTGTGTAAGTAAGTAGGTGAAAGACGCTGCTAGACTCAGAAGGTGCATATGAAGCAAAGGAGGATGAGGAGACATGTGGAAAAGAGATGGAATAAACACCTAAGGATAGGAGGAGTAGCAGGAAGGGGGATAATGGACATCAGAAATAAAAGGAGGAAAATAGGCTGAATAGAAGGTGACAGAGTAAGGATCTGAAAATAGAGGAAGGAATTGAAACGAGAGATAGGTTATGGGCAATACAACGGTATAATACATTTAAGAGGCAATAAAGACAAACTGATGTATAGAGATAAACATATACCAATGTAAAGCAGGCTAAATGAATGGTACATCATTTGATCTGTAAAGAAAATGAAGAGAGTCAAAAATATAACAAAATACAATTGTAGCTAGTATACACAGTGGCTGTAAAATCCACATAAGAGTACATAAAGAGGATGTCAAGGTCATAAAAATGACTAAATGCGTTACATAATGTATATGGAACAATATTTCCAAAGATGGAAAGTGCATAAGTGATAAATAGAAATGAACTAAGAGACGTTGTGGATAGCCACGTTCTAAAAAACGGTTAGATATCTCTTGCATGCGAATTTGGTGTATCTCAGGTTTATCTACAATACGAATAACCCGACTGAACTGAGAACGAGGTAAAGATTTTTTTGTATTAGGTGAGTGGTTACTGGAATAATGAAGTAAGCTATTGCGATTGGTGGGTTTTTTGTACAAATCAGTGGACAAATTGCCTTGGGAATCAGAATTAATGATTGTGTCCAAAAAATTAATCTGTTGACTATTGTAATGTAAAGTAAACTGTAGGTCCGGGAGAACAGAATTAATGTAATGGTGAAATTCCAAAAGTGATTCTAGCGAGCCTCACCAAATACAGAATATATCATCTATGTATCTAAGCCCTATTATGGCATGTTGTAAATATAAGGGATGAACATAGACATGGTTGCTTTCTAAAATGGACATGAAAATGTTTGCATAAGGGGGCGCTACATTGCTCCCCATAGCGATACCTTTAGATTGAATGCAAAATTGGTCTCCAAAAAGGAAGTAGTTGTTATGTAACACTAGAGATAGAAGATCAATGCAAAATTGGACAGCTTCCGGTGTGAAATCATGGAGAGTAAGGAATTCGTTAACTGCTCTAAGTCCTTCAGTGTGGCTAATTGACGTATAGAGACTGGTAACATCCCAAGTGACCAGATAGAAAGGTGTTCTAACAGGGGAGATAGCTCTTATCTTTTCCAGGAAATTTCCTGTGTCTAACAGAAAAGAAGGAACAGTGCGGACTAGTGGTGTGAATATTTTTTCCAAGAAGATTGAAAGAGGTGAAAGAATGGAGTCTGTAGAAGCCACTATTGTGCGGCCAGGAGGTTTTATAGGGTCTTTGTGTATTTTCGGTAAGATGTAGAATACTGGTATGATAGGATGATGATTGATAAGGAAATCCCCTGTACGAGTGTCAATAATACCTAAAGATAGGTAATGTTGAAATTATCTTTGATGAGAAGACTAATGTAAGTAGTAGGATCTTTTGTCACTAGTTTATATGTAGTTGTGTCGGACAGTTGTCATTCTACTTCGGTGAGATACATGGTCTTGTCCATAACTACAATTGCGCCGCCTTTGTCGGCTGGCTTTATAATGATGTCGTCAAGATTACAAAGGTCTCTTAAAGCCTGTTTCTCTACTGTTGTTAAGTTAACGTATCCCTAGAGGCCTTAGATGTAACTTAAGACCTATTATCTTCTCTGATGACCCTGAATATTGTAATAAGTTCAAGAACATACTTAACAAATGCTCATTTGATTTAAGTTTGTTAACCATTGAGACGTTCCAAACTAAACTCGCGGACTCTTCAATTAAAATAACAATCGAACAGCAACTGAGCTCCTTGACTACCCCGGAAGAGTGGACCACTCTCAAAGATAAAATCGACAAAACCATCTCTGACTTCAAACTCCATAACGAACAGAAGAAACTGCATAAATTTCTTCGTGATACGGGAGTGTATTGCCCTTTTTGCAGGAATGTGCCGCTGGCGGCGGTCTGTGTGTGTACATGTATAATTACATGTGTGCCGCAGCCCTGCCAGTGGCACCCAGGTTTGCATACGTTTTTTCAGAAATGTTTTTGTGTGCAGAAACATACGTTATACTTGGTGTACATTGATTTTAACCTATATGGGAAGGAAGGGGTGCTTCCATTTTGTGTTTCTGTCCCCGCCCACTCTCTCAGGCTGTCATAAGAAGGGCAGCTTGCAGGTTGGGTGTTTTTTATTTTTTCTCTCTGAATAATGGAGGTCGGTTGACCCAGTGGGAGGCCTGATTGGCTCGATTGAGAGGTAAAGATAGCATAGGACTGCCCGATTTTGAGATCACGTTGAAAGTCGTGTGCAGCTTAATCATCTTTTGATCAAAATATGTGAACCGAGAGTCTCAAAGATCTCTCCTGTTAGAACACCTTTCTATCTGGTCACTTGGGATGTTACCAGTCTCTCTACGTCAATTAACCACACTGAAGGACTTAGAGCAGTTTTAACGAATTCCTTACTCTCCATGAATTCACACCGGAAGCTGTCCAATTTTGCATTGATCTTCTATCTCTAGTGTTACATAACAACTACTTCCTTTTTGGAGACCAATTTTACATTCAATCTAAAGGTACCGCTATGGGGAGCATGTAGCGCCCCCTTACGCAAACATTTTCATGTCCATTTTCGAAAGCAACCATGTCTATGTTCATCCCTTATATTTACAACATGCCATAATATGGCTTAGATACATAGATGATTACCCTATGTTCACACGGCTTAACTGCGGTACGTAATTACGCCCCGCAATTACGCCATGTGGACGGGAGCGGGGGAGTGAACGGGGGGCCCGAATTTCGCCGGCCCATAGACTTGCATTACCAGCGGCGCGTATATGCCGCTGGTAATTCACATGTCAAGTATCTCCCCGCCCAGCAGATTCGGCGAGCAGGGAGAGGAGACGTAATCCATAGTTCTCTATGAGAACTGTGGATTACCGTAATGACTGGGCCGTTTTCAGCCCGTAATTTGCGCATTCCGGCGCGTAATTACGGACCGAAATACGGCCCATTTTAAGCCGTGTGAACATGGCCTTACATTAATTCTGTTCTCCCAGACCTACAGTTTACTTTACATTACAATAGTCAACAGATTAATTTTTTGGACACAATCATTAATTCTGATTCCCAAGGCAATTTGTCCACTGATTTGTACAAAAAACCCACCGATCGCATTAGCTTACATCATTATTCCAGTAACCACTCACCCAATACAAAAAATCTTTACCTCGTTCCCAGTTCAGTCGGGTTATTCGTATTGTAGATAAACCTGAGATACGCCAAATTCGCATGCAAGAGATGTCTAACCGTTTTTTAGAACGTGGCTATCCACAACGTCTCTTAGTTCATTTCTATTTATCACTTATGTACTTTCCATCTTTGGAAATATTGTTCCATATACATTATGTAACGCATTTAGTCATTTTTATGACCTTGATATCCTCTTTATGTACTCTTATGTGGATTTTCCAGACACTGTGTATACTAGCTACAATTGTATTTTGTTATATTTTTGACTGTCTTCATTTTCTTTACAGATCAAATGATGTACCATTCATTTAGCCTGCTTTACATTGGTATATGTTTATCTCTATACATCAGTTTGTCTTTATTGCCTCTTAAATGTATTATACCGTTGTATTGCACATAACCTATCTCTCGTTTCAATTCCTTCCTCTATTTTTAGATCCTTACTCTGTCACCTTCTATTCAGCCTCTTTTCCTCCTTTTATTTCTGATGTCCATTATCCCCCTTCCTGCTACTCCTCCTATCCTTAGGTATTTATTCCGTCTCTTTTCCACATGTCTCCTCATCCTCCTTTGCTTCATATGCACCTTCTGAGTCTAGCAGCGTCTTTCACCTATTTTCTTACACACAACAGGCGCTACTGTGCCTGTCTGTCTTTCCTAGTCACCAGCGCGTCTTTTGGGCTTCTGCGCATGCGCGATGCCTATATCCGGACGCTCGCACCGCGAGCATTTGCCGGCAATCCCTTAGACACAGCGGATGTTCTGTCCGCACTCTCCTACTGCCCCAGGTACTCCTTATTACATATAGCTGCTCACTACTCTCCTGTCTTTATTTTAGACCACTGTTACTATATTTGTTAACCCTCTCCTCTCACTTCTTTTTACTTTTAGCCAGCATTCCACTATTGTGGACTCATTACCCTCTGTGGAGACTTTCTCTTATATATTGGTATGTTATCCTCAGTTACCCTTCTTGCACATATATAGTTATATATTATACTTTCAATAACCATATGCTCATTCTTCTCCTATAGCATATACTGGACCTCATCCATTCTTTTATATATGTGTAATAAATCCTATGTTCCATATTTGTAAGAAAGAGATATATATGTATATATATATTCTCATCCATCTGCGTGCTGTTCTTCCTTATCCCTTAGTTCTTATCTCTGCAATCTATCTATTTATCATATCTACTTATCATAATTTCTACTACTTTACATTTACTTCCCATATCTATTCTATTATTTTTTACTTTTTCTCTTCTCTCTTTTTTTTACCATGTATACTTATCGCTAAAAGTTTTTCCAATACAGATGTTTCTTGATAAAGGCTTCGCGAAAAGTCGTTCACAAACAACATCAATGATCCCTTTGGCTTCGTTGCCATTTTGTGTATGAGCACTTGTTCAGTATATTTATTTGACATTATTTTAGATGATTTTTTGGATTTCCTATTCTTTCTTTTGTGTTAATAAATTCTACTTAATTTGCATTAATCTTGGTGTGCCGTGGTTTATGATTGATTGTGCCTAGTTTATTAACATGGTTTCCTATTTGAAACCGGTCAATATTCATACGGCGGGTTTGGCCGCGGCTTTGGGGCCGCGGCCTTGCCGCGCGTGTGTGAGAACTCTCCTGTGTTGCCCGCGGCTTGCCCCCTGCCTGTTAATTTGCATGGGGGCAAACCCTCTCCGCAAGCTGTGCCCCAAGCCACGCCCCACCCGCCCAGAGACCACGCCCCGCGCCACAAACCCGTGTCGGGAGACGCGAGTTTGAGGCGAGGTTAGGACGAGGTTTGGCCGCAGGAACTGCGGCCAAACCCGCCGTGTGAACAGGGCCTAAGGGCCCGTCCCCACGGCAGGGTTTTCAGTCGGATTTACAGATGGTTTATGTATTTGAAAACTGCCTGTCAACCTTCTACATAGACTTCAATAGAAAATCTGTGCAGTTTGTTACACTGTTGGTGTAACGAAAAACTTAGACCATGTTTATTCTTCTGCCGGTTTTCAGGCGGAACATAAACAGTTCAATGTGAAAGGGGAACCGTGGACAAAAGCCAATCCCTGTATTTTGTCATTGCCATGTGAACGCACCGTAAATCTGCCATGTCTGAACTGACCATTATCCTCCAGTCATACCACACTACAACATGTATGAAACTTGGCGCCGACATTCTAGTTCTAAATTGCTATAAAGGAGTGTAAAATACAACAGTATGTATGAAAAAGTGCTATGCGCCAAACTTGGTCTCAGCCATGGTATGGATTTGTAATGCAGTTTCGCATCAAACTTTGTTGCATCCTTGATGCATTTTTGGTGCATTAAAAAAATGTTGTGTCTAGTTAGGACTGTGTCAGGTTTTGGCATACGGCTATTCATACATCTGTCGGACAGGGCTACGTTTTTTTGGCTGAAAGTATGCCAGAAAACGAGTGCAGCCCCATTCATACATATCGCCCTAATAGTCAGCAGTGTAGCCAGGAAGTATGGAAAGCAAGTCTAATGTCTGGGTGCATAGCTAGATGTAAAGCAGAAAGGAAATTGTGATCCCCCTGCATATAGCTTAAGTGAGACCACAACTGGAATACTGGGTTTAGTTCTGGAAAACTCACCTACAAAAGAGAAAATAAAATGGGCCCCAAAACAGGCTACAAAAACGGTGGAAGGTCTCTGGCATAAACCTAATTTTCATAGTCTAGAAGACAAAAGATAAAGGGGAAGGGGGCACAATGGAAACCAGTACATTTGCTACAGATGGAAAGAAGGATGGTGGGGTTATGGTGGATTTTTTTTATTTTATATAAGTTATAGTAGGAAAGAAGGGACAAGGGGGACATGATGGAAACCTTTACATATGTTACAGGAGGGAAGAAGAAACGGGGAAACATGTTGGAAACCTTTTCATATGCTATAGGTGGTCAGAAAGGAAGGGGGATATGATGGAAACCTTTACATATGTTACAGGAGGGAAGAAGGAACAGGGGGAAACATGTTGGAAACCTTTTTATATGCTATAGGAGGTCAGAAGGAAAGGGGGATATGATGGAAACCTTTACATATGTTACAGGAGAGAAGAAGGAAGAGGGGAAAACATGTTGGAGACCTTCACATATGCTATTGAAGGTGAGGAGGAATGGGGGATATGATGGAAAACTTTTTCATATGGCATAGAAGAGATAAAGGAATAAGGGAACATAATGGAAACCTTTACATATGTTAAAAAAGGGAAGAAAAGAAAGGATGTGACATGATAGAAACCTTTACATATGTTACAGGAAAAAAGAAAGGAAAGGGAGGACATGATGGAAACCTTTAGGAAGACTAGGAATGGGGGACAGAATGGAAAACTTTACATAGGTTACAGGAGGAAAATGGGAACAGGGGCATAACGACAAACCTTTACATAGGTTTTAGGAGGGAAAAAAGAATAGAGATAACATAATAGAAACCTTTACATATGTTACAGAAAGGAAAAAGAGGACATGATGGAAAATGTAACATATATTACAGGAGGAAAGAAGGGTAAGTGAGACAAGATAGAAATTTGTTAAAAAAGTATGTTACATGAAGAAGGACTATAAATGAAGGTTGTGATGGAAAACTTTAAATACGTTACTGGAGGAAAGACGGAAAAGGTTGACATAGATGGAAATCTTTAGGTAAGAAACAATGTCAGAAAAAAATATTTTCCTGAAAGAGTAATATATTCTTGGAACAAACTTCAAGCAGGTGTAAAATCAATATTAAGTTGATGTAAATCTGCCTGGGATAAACATATTTGTGTCCTAAGATAAAAATACAAAGGAAATAATACAAAGAGAGACTAAATGGACCATGTGGACTTCTTCTGCTGTCAATCGTGAATGTTTCTATGTTATTTCCCATGAAGCCTGTTCTGTCCTCCTATATAAATGTCTATGTCCCAGAAGATATTTGAATATAGTTCTATCATCCTTTGTAAATTCAGTTACCTGGGTTATCACCAATAGCATTGTGTTTTCACTTAGGGCATCCCCTTGTTACCACAATAAATGTGTAATAATTCAATTATATTATCATCATAACCACTGTGTTACCATCACTCTCCTCACATTCTACCACTTTCATGCCTTGGGAATTACTCTGTGCTCTGTGACTACACTTGCTGCAGTTTAATTACCTTATAATTGGATTGTCATTGCTTTGTTCAATAATAGTTTCCTTGGCAAATGCAATCCTCGGTGTAGGAAGGTTTTGCTTAAACAAATACAGTGAGACAATAGTTGAAAATAAACTGACATCTCCTTCTGCAAAGAAAAATGCTGCGGAATACTGGAAATATTTTTAGCTGAACGAAAACTCAGTTTATTTGACAGATGACTTGCTTGCTATAAAAATATTTCTGCCTGATTTGTTAACAACCCTTGTTAAAGTCAGATGCATTGTCCTTGATCCATAAAGATCTAAAGGGAGGAGGGGGGGGGGGGGCGAAAGAAGCGTCTGGCTAGCTACCATGTAAATCAGAAGGAGTCTAATTTTATGCTGCTGCTGAAAAAAATAGATTTCTCAATGAACCACTTTAAGGTTAGAACTTTTTGAATGATTTTTCTCAATGACGCAAGGAAAAGCTTCAGAGAATTAGATCAAATCTAGCTAAAGAGCCTAAGATGTTGAAACAGAATAAACATCCAGCTGGGAGACCTGCTATTTGGAGATGTGCTAAAAAAGACACAGAGAAAAACAAAAAAAGATAAAGTAACAAAACAAAACAAAAAATGCAAAAATATTAAAAGTATGAAAAATGAGCTTCTGAAGTCTGAGCACTCTGGGGAACATCTAGCAATTTAAAATAGACATTAAAATAATTGAATAATCAGAAAATCAGAGCAAGTACGGTAATCTACATGCTAGGAGTGGTAAAACAATGGAAGCTGATGTAGCATTATAAGGATTATGAATACAAATAACCTATCACAGATTAGACTAGACTAAATCATCTACTAAAGAATCAGAATCAGTTCAAAGACACACAAAGCTGCTTTGGCTCTGTTGTAGTGGGAACTTACCTGCCCTAAAAAGTCTAGGTGGCAATTAAAGTGAGTCTGTTTAAAACGCGGTGCTTCTATATTTATGGTGTTTGTGTAAAGTGCTGGCACCAGGAGCACCATGAGTGCAGACAGTGTCAGATTGGCCCACTGGAAGACCAGACCCTGCGTCCAACACATATAGTTATAGTAGACCCCAAAGTTCACAGTACTAAGCAGTGCAGGCAGTGTGATGTACTCATCATGCCACCTGTGCTGCTTGGTCTCCTAGGCTGGGAGTATCATTTTGGTGTAGGCATCATGCTCGTATGCCAGGCACAAGCTCCTGGCGTGAGATCTTCAACGGGGGAACGAGGAGAGGTAACTTTTTATTTCTTTGTAGCAATCATGCGACTTAACTATATACCTACAGGGCCGTCTTTATACCTACATGGTGTGGCCCTATATATGCCTACAGAGTTCTCTGTATACCCACTATGTGGTGGTGATATGTGGTTATGGTGTGGTGGCATTATTCAACCACCGTGTGGTGGTAATATGAGGTCATGGTTTTGAGGTATTATTCAGTCACTATATGAGGTGATATGTGGTCATGGTGTTGTGGTATTATTCAGTCACTGTGTGGTGGTGATATTTGGTCATGGTGTGGCGGTATTTAGTTTTAGTGGAATTATTGGTAATATTGGCCTTGGAATTCTGTTTTTTTGTAGTAGCATTACTTGATAACTGTATCACCATTATTTAGTGGTTTTATACTTAGTACTTTGTGGTATAGCCGTTATATATTTTTATTTATGTAAAATGTATCATTCATGGAGGGTGGGGACATGTATGTTTAGATATTTTATGTTTACCCCCTGGTGTCCTGCTGCAATTAGATGAGAGAGACTCAGAAGCCCCAGCACCCCATCTTGAATACAGGTTAGTGTGATGATAAGTTGAAACGTGAATAGGCGGGGGCACCGTACAGGTAGTGGAGGCAGGGAGTCACAATGGGCCCCTAAAATCAACTAGGTTACCCATTCTGACACTGAGTGCAGATGTGCAGACTGTGATGGAAGAGGCCTGTTTGTGGTGGTCTGCTGGGAGGTGTAATGTGACCGATGTAGAGGAATCAACGAGACCGTAGCAGGTTGGTGTCTTGCAGGTTCTACTCATGGCTGCCAACTTTTTGTCGTCTACTGCAGATGCTTTCATAAGAACCAGGGAGAAAGCTTCCCCCAATAACTCTACTTCGTTTCTCCAGTATTAAGTCTTTCCCAGATCCATGGTTCCTCTCCAACCAGAGTTCAGGCTTATTCCAGATGGCTGGTGTCTCTGACACCTGAGACAGTCTGACCTGAAAGTGATCTGTCGAAACCTCCTGTGGGCAAGCGTGCCTCCAGATAGTTGTACAAACGGGAATTGGTGGACACCCCCTTGCATAAAATCTTTTGCACCAACTAGCATTCTCGGTGGAAACTCTTGCTCCACCTAGATTACCATGTAGTTTGATGCTTATGCCATTGTTCCACTATCTTGTTTGGCTTACCAACCATTCCCCTTCATTCAGGTGGTCTTGTTCCAACCCTCTGGTTGCTTGTTCTCTTTAATCTCCAGGCCCATGCTACATAAATTCTCTAATCTTCCTGGCCTCTTTCTACCTTGTAGGCATGCACTCGCCTTGGACCGTGGCCTGTTCACTAGTGGCATGCTTGCAGACAAGCAGTTTCCCTCTTCCACCACCCAATGTCTTTCTCCTCTATCCTGCCAACTACACCAAGATCTAAAGTGCCAGTGACAGGGGCACTATGAATGCCAGTGTGCAAACCGTGATGGAATATACCTACCAGCATTGATGTGCTGGGAGTTGTGGTGTGATTGCCAAAAAAGAGCCACATATACAACAACCATGGGATCTTGGCTGGTTTTACTTACAGCTCAGACGTAAGAACATCCAGTTACAGTTTCACACACACATCAAAGCACAAGGAGAAGTTTCATTCTCATTTTGCTATTTCTCTATTGCGTCTGCAGCAATTGCCTTTATTTGCTCTGCCCAACCTTCACCAGTAATCTTCTAGGCCGTATGTAGATTTACCAACTCTGGTAGACCAGGGGCTTCCCATTGCACCATGAACCTAGCATCTAGCTGGTGTTGTCTGTAAGACTATTTCTTCCCTCCTTACTGACTATTTTTCCTCTTTAACTTAATCTTTTGTCTGTTTCTTTTCTCAATCTTTACCTTTAGCTTTGTTTCTTTACTGTGAGTGTGAGGAAGAATTAACTCAAAAAATTACTCCATCTCCAACTTCGAATCTAGTCAGACTTCACAGAAGGCCCCAGCCCCCAGGAAAGCTCAATTTGCACGTTAATCCAGCCCATGGTAAATGCCTGTCTCTCGGCAGCCGTCACAGCATGGGGTCAACCCATGAAAGGATCCTCATGCAACTTAATTAGCTCAAACCCCCAGCTTCAAAGACTGGATCAAAAGGCACCTAGCCAACACCTAGGCGACCAGCTCATAACTGATCCATGGCGAGTTCATATCTCAAAACATGGAACTCCCCGCACACACTACCACCACCCCCGGGTTTCTGGGGCGCAGGGGGACTGAGATATCCAGAACTGGACCCAGTGAGTCCTTTAAGATGGGGAAATGTCTGGTACCCGTGCGTAGGGTAGTCCATCGGTTCTGAGGGTGCTACCGGCTCGGTTCTGTCCCAAATTTCCCCGCCGCGTTATAGTCCATTTTTGTGTTTGTATCAGAAACTGCATGACCTGAGTGGGAGGAGTTCATAGACCGTCCCAGGGGTGTGTGGGGGCGTGTAAGGGGGCTGCCATGTGGGCTGTCCCCTCACAGATATAAGCAGGAGCCAGGGTTGGCTCCACCGTTGATCCAGGAGGGGGGGTACCTAAGAGCATTTCCAGTAGCATCCATACACAGAAGCCAGGTCACATACGCCCCCCCATGTGAGCCCAGAACCAAGCCAATCCAAAGGTAACTTGACCCATTTGAACTGCCTTTTGCCTGTAACCCATAATTGTTTGTGCACCTCTGACTCTTACCTCTATATTATTATCCTTTTGTATATATTTGTCTAGTGTGCCCTCCAAGGCCAATTAAATCTATAAACTTTAATCTGAGTTAGTCTGTCTTGATCATCGGCCTCACACACCTAGTACTCGGTCTATAGTATATTGGTTGGTTCCTGGCCCTGTTATAAGTCGGTAATGGACCGGTCTTATAACCAAACGAGAGAACTGGTGGCAGCTTGTTTGTCTCCCTAGGCCCGTGTGGACAGGGGTTAACAGTGGAACAGTATCTGGCTGACCTTGTGCACCCCTAGGGGGCAGTGCAACATCGAGATACACCCCTAGTCAGGCCGTCGTCCCTCGAGTGGGCCGGCGGACTAGGCTGTTTTTCCTGACAGATTGGTGGCAGAGCGGTGTGATCAAGACAATAGTGTTTGTGAGTGTGCGTTCTGTACTCCCAAACACTAAGGACTACCAGCAGTGGGTTTTGCTGCTGGGGTCTTAAGACTAACTCAGCACTAGACAATTCAGAGTGCAAATTCAAGGTTTTTGGTGCATTCAGGTTGCAGTTTTTGTGTCAAGTAACCCAGTGTTGCGTTGCAAGGATGGCTGGTCGTGGCAAGGGCAAAGCTGTAGGCCCGGAGGAAACAGTCGTTGAAGTTAGCCAGGAGGAGCTCGGCCCAGGCCAGGCTTTGGACTATGAAGGCGAGGGGTGTCCAGCTCGGGCTCCTCAAGGAGCCAGTCCCCCAGGTGGTCAATGGCGCAGTGGGCAACTCACCCTCAACTATTCTCCTGCAAGCTGCCCTGGCTAAGCTTGAGGCTGGAGACCTCGACACCTACAAGGCCCTCCTAGCAGCTGAAGAACGTCGCGAGCGGATAGAGGCGGAAGCTGCAGAACGTCACGAGCGGCTAGAGGCGGCAGCTGCAGAACGTCGCGAGCGGATAGAGGCGGCAGCTGCCGAACGTCGGGAGCGGGGCCGGGAGGAACGTCAGCGGAACCGTGCCCAAACCAATACAGGTGCTACAGCTGGAAAAGGCCAAGCCACCCAGCCAGTCAAGAGCCCCTCAGACCCAGGTCCCAAAGTTAAGGGCGGAGGACTTTCCCATGCTGGATAAAGGTGGAGACCAGGACACCTTCATGCTGGCATTTGAAAAAATTTGCCGCTAGCACCATGTGTCTGAGGACCAGTGGGTCCGGTTTCTCACTCCTCGTCTGAGAGGTAAAGCTCTGGAGATCTTCGGGGACCTGCCCAGCGACGCCACCCTGACCTACGAGGAAAAACAAGCGGGCCCACTGATCCGGCAGTACAATCTCACTCCTGAGATGTACAGGAAGAAGCTCCGGAGTTTGCAAGGGGGGGTCCTACAGACAGCTGGGCCGACCAAAATGCGGGCCCTCCAGAGAGCGTCGACCAGTGGACCTCTGTGTTAAAGATCACCACCGTCCAGCAGCTGAAGGAGCTCATCGCCACGGATCAGTTTTTGTGGAACTGCCCAGAGGACCTCCAGCAGCACCTTCGTGACTGGAAGCCGGAGGGGGCCACCGCCACAGCAACCCTTGCGGATGAGTATGCCAACAATCGGGCACTGGAGGCCAGGAAGCACACCAGCTGGAGAGGGGGTAAGATGCCCACAGGGCCAGTTGTCCCTACCCCTAAGCCCAGGGGGCCCCCAGCCCATGCTTCCACATCTGTTGCGGAACCCCGACTCTGTCACCTTTGCAAACAGCTGGGACATTTCAAGGCCGCATGTCCCCAGCGCCAGAAGGGCCCGTCCCAGTCCCCTTCTCCAAGGCCCCCCAATGTTTTGTGTATGGGTGGGGGAAGGCCCCTTGATAACTACCAGCCAGTCACCGTAGGCCGGTCTGTGGCCATGGGACTCTTGGACACCGGCGCGGAGATGACTGTGGTGCGGCCTGAGCTGGTGTCCCCAAAGGACATGATACCAGGGAAGACCCGCGCCATCTCCGGAATTGGAGGCGTTGGGCCGGCTCTGCTAGTTGCCAAGGTGTATTTGGACTGGGGTGCCGGGCAGAGAGTGCGGGAGGTGGGGGTATCTTCCAACATTCCTGCTAGTGTGTTGTTAGGGACAGACTTGGGGGGGCTGGTAGCCTGTTTTGAGAGCCCTGAAGCCCCAAGGTCTGCCCCACCCAAATGTGATGTGTCATCCAACCCTGTTAATATTGTGTGGACAAAATTGTTAACATGCATACTGAGGGGAGTATGGGGGTGGGTGATATGGTGTGTTCCTCTCCACCATGTGGAGAGGAGATAAGGTCAGCAGGTTGCGATAGGGCAGCAGGATGTGTCCAGCAAGCCTGCTGGGAATCGTTGCACTCTGGTGTGGCATCAGAGGGGACAAACAGGGGGCAGACAGCTGTGGTGGGGGAGCATGCAGGTGAGGCAGGGCTCCCAGGAAAGGCCACAGTGCAGGGTCTCCTAACAGCCAGGGCAGACAGGGGGCAGACAGCTGCAACATTCCAGCTAGTGTGTTGTTAGGGACAGACTTGGGGCGGCTGGTAGCCCGTTTTGAGGCCCCTGAAGCCCCAAGGTCTGCCCCACCCAAATGTGATGTGTCATCCAACCCTGTTAATATTGTGGACAAAATTGTTAACATGCATACTGAGGGGAGTATGGGGGTGGGTGATATGGTGTGTTCCTCTCCACCATGTGGAGAGGAAATAAGGTCAGCAGGTTGTGATAGGGCAGCAGGATGTGTCCAGCAAGCCTGCTGGGAATCGTTGCCCTCTGGTGTGGCATCAGAGGGGACAAACAGGGGGCAGACAGCTGTGGTGGGGGAGCATGCAGGTGAGGCAGGGCTCCCAGGAAAGGCCACAGGGCAGGGTCTCCCCACAGCCAGGGCAGACAGGGGGCAGACAGCTGCAGTGGGGGAGCATGCAGGTGAGGCAGGGCTCCCAGGAAAGGCCACAGAGCAGGGTCTCCCCACAAACAGGATGTCGGAGGGCCAGGTTAGGCCGAGCAGACTGGCGACTTATATAGACGCCGAGGGGGAGGGAGCCCCACCAGCGGTTGCAGTGGTTGTGGCCGCTGTCACACGCAGTGGGAGGGCCAGGAGCAAGGGGGCCCCTCAGGGGCCCGACGGTATCCTCCCAACGGACCGGGTTAGTGCCAGGGTAGGCGAGGGCCAGGAGATAGGTCCCGGGGAACCAACAGATGACGTGGCAGTCTCATCCATTCTGGCCACGTCTAGCCGAGAGTTTCAGGCAGCGTTAGCGGCTGACGACAGCCTGAAAGCTCTCAAGGAGCAGGCGGCACAGCCCCCCCCTTGGACTCAGACACCGCGCGGGTGGTCTGGGACCAAGGACGGCTGTACCACGTGACGCTCCGACCGGGGTTCACGGAGGCGTGGCCCGGGGACCGAAGTTGGTGGTTACCCTACCGTTCAGGGCGGAGTTGTTGCGGGTTGCGCACGAAAATTCCCAATGGCCGGACACCTAGGGATCACCAAGACCAAGGAAAGGCTGGCCCAGCATTTCTACTGGCCAAAGATGGGAACTGATGTGGCTGCCTACTGCCGTTCGTGCGACATCTGTCAGAGGGTGGGGAAGGCGGGGCTGAGGCCCAAAGCCTCACTGGTACCTCTGCCTATCATAGACGAGCCTTTCAGGAGGGTGGCTGTGGATTTAATTGGACCTCTATCCATTCCCAGCAGCTCCGGGAAACGCTTCGTACTGACGGTAGTAGACTACACCACTCGTACCCGGAAGCGGTAGCCTTGTCGTCCATTCGGGCCGACAAGGTGGCCACCGCCTTACTGGAGATCTTCTCTCGAGTGGGCTTTCCCCAGGAAATGCTCACTGACCGGGGACCCAGTTCATGTCGCGGGTTAATGGGTCCTTGGGGAAAGCTGATACAGGTGCAACATCTGGTGGCCAGCCCGTACCACCCACAGACTAATGGCCTGTGTGAACGGTTCAATGGCACTCTGAAGCAGATGCTTAAGATGTTGGTCGACACCCACGGGCGCGTCTGGGAGCGGTATCTCCCACACCTACTATTTGCCTACCAGGAAGTTCCACAGGCCTCAACGGGGTTCGCTCCCTTGGAGCTCCTGTATGGGCGACGTGTACGGGGGCCCCTGGCCCTGGTGAAGGAGGCCTGGGAAGGAGACTTAGCAACCCCGGAAGTGTCGGTCATTGAGTATGTTGTGCGCTTCCATGACAAAATGCAGGCTTTGACACAGCTAGTGCACGGGAATATGCAACGGGCCCAGGCCGACCAGAAGCAGTGGTACACCAGGAAGCTTGTGAGAGGACCTACCAGGTGGGTCAGAAAGTGTGGGTCCTGGTCCCCGTACCACAGGACAAGCTTCAGGCAGCCTGGGAAGGCCCATATGTCGTGCACAAGCAACTCAACACAGTCACGTACCTGGTCACCCTGGACCACGACCGGGGAAGGCGGAAGGCCTTCCACGTGAACATGATGAAGGCGCATCATGAGCGGGAGGCATGTGCCCTTCCCGTGTGCAACCTGCCCGAGGTAGGTGAGATGGAGAACCTCTTAGATATGCTTGCCCGGGTCAGGGCAGGTGGATCCATAGCGGATGTGGAGATTTGCGGACAGCTCCTGGGGGACCAACGGTCCCAGCTGTTGGCAACTCTCCACCCCTTCAGGGCATTGTTCACTAACGTGCCTGGAAGGACGCAGTCAGCCGTCCATCACGTGGACACCGGGGATCACCCCCCAATCCGGCGTTCAGCATATCGGATCTCGCCCGAAGTGCAGCAGCACATGCAGGAGGAGATTGACGATATGCTGAAGCTGGGGGTCATCCAGGCGTCCAACAGTGCCTGGGCCTCGCCTGTAGTCCTCGTCCCAAAGAAAGATCGGACCACCCGGTTCTGCATGGACTACATGGGGCTCAACGCTGTCACGGTCACCGATGCATACCCAAT
This sequence comes from Phyllomedusa bahiana, assembly GCA_025379985.1. Classification (NCBI taxonomy): domain Eukaryota; kingdom Metazoa; phylum Chordata; class Amphibia; order Anura; family Hylidae; genus Phyllomedusa; species Phyllomedusa bahiana. The sequence goes on from JAODAL010017461.1 coordinate 65,284, forward strand.
GCCACACATCGATGTCCTACTCGATCAGTTGGCCGGGGCCAAGTACCTGATCATCATGGATCTGAGTCGGGGATATTGGCAGATTCCCCTGACCCGTGAGGCAAGGGAACGCTCTGCCTTTATCACCCCATTCGGGCTGTACGAGTCCACTGTAATGCCGTTCGGCATGAAGAATGCCCCTGCCACTTTTCGCCGGATGGTCAACACGCTGCTTAAGGGACTTGTAGGGTATGCGGCTGCGTACCTGGATGACATAGCCGTTTTCAGTCCCACCTGGGAGTTACACCTCCAGCACCTGACGCAGGTGCTCGGACGAGTCCACCAGGCAGGCTTGACCATCAAGCCGGAAAAGTGCCAGCTGGGCATGAGTGAGGTCCACTACCTGGGGCACCGGGTAGGTGGGGGGGCCTTGAAGCCCGAGCCCGGAAAAGTGGATTTCTATCGCATCCCGGGCCACCCCCAGGACCAACAAGCAGGTGATGTCCTTCTTGGGCAGCGCTGGGTACTATAGGAGGTTTGTTCCATGCTATAGTAGCCTGGCAAAGCCCCTGACAGACCTCACCAGGAAGAGGTTGCCCTCCGCAGTCGATTGGACAAACCCTCAAGGCCGCCTTGTCCAGCTCCCCAGTACTACAAGCCGCCGACTTCACCCGGCAGTTTATAGTACAAACCGACGCCAGTGACTTTGGCCTAGGTGCAGTGCTCAGCCAGGTGGACACAACGGGACAGGAACATCCCGTTATGTACCTGAGCCGGGAAGCTTCTGCCGAGCGAAGTGACCTATTCCACCATGGCGAAAGAATGCCTGGCGATAGTGTGGGCCTTGCAGCGGCTGCAGCCCTACCTCTATGGGCGTCACTTCATTGTAAAAACAGACCACAACCCTCTGAGCTGGTTACACACGGTCTCCGGAAACAATGGGAGGTTGCTACGCTGGAGCCTGGCGTTCTAACAGTATAACTTCGTCATTCGCCACCGGAAGGGCCGAGACCACAGCAACGCCGAGGTGTTGTCCCGACAGGGGGAGGGGTCATCCTGGCGCATTGGGGAGCACCGAGGAGGTGCTGCCCCCTAGTGCCCTCAAAAGGGAGGAGGTGTGAGGAAGAATTAACTCAAAAAACGACTCCATTTCCAACTTCGTATCTAGTCAGACTTCACAGATGGCCCCAGCCCCCAGGAAAGCCCAATTTGCACATTAATCAAGCCCATTGTAAATGCCTTTCTATAGGAAGCCGTCACAGCATGGGGTCAACCCATGAAAGGATCCTCATGCAACTTAATTAGCTGAAACCCCCAGCTTCAAAGACTGGATCAAAAGGCACCTAGCCAACACCTAGGCGACCAGCTCATAATTGGTCCATGGCGAGTTCATATCTCAAAACATGGAACTCCCCGCACACACAACCACCACCCCTGGGTTTCTGGGGCACAGGGGGACTGAGATATCCAGAACTGGACCCAGTGAGTCCATAAGATAGGGATGTCTGGTACCCGTGCGTAGGGTAGGTCCAGCCGGTTCTGATGGTGCTACCGGCTCGGTTCTGTGCCAATGCCCCGCCGTGTTATAGTCCATTTTTGTGTTTGTATCAGAAACTGCATGACCTGAGTGGGAGGAGTTCATAGACTGTCCCAGAGGTGTGTGGGGGCGTGTAAGGGGGCTGCCAGGGGGGCTGTCCCCTCACAGATATAAGCAGGAGCCAGGGTTGGCTCCACCATTGATCCAGGAGGAGGGGTACCTAAGAGCATTTCCAGTAGCATCCATACACAGAAGCCAGGTCACATAAGCCCCCCCAAGTGAGCCCAGAACCAAGCCAATCCAAAGGTAACTTGACCAATTTGAACTGCCTTTTGCCTGTAACCCAGAATTGTATGTGCACCTCTGACTCTTACCTGTATATTATTATCCTTTTATATATATTTGTCTAGTGTGCCCTCCAAGGCCAATTAAATCTATAAACTTTAATCTGAGTTAGTCTGTCTTGATCATCGGCCTCACACGCCTAGTACTCGGTCTATAGTATATAGCTACCCAAGGGTTGGTTCCTGGCCCTGTTTAAGTCGGTAACGGCCCGGTCCTTTTAACCAAACGAGAGAACTGGTGGGAGCTTGTTTGTCTCCCTGGGAAACCGTGTGGACAGGGGTTAACAGTGGAACAGTATCTGGCTGACCGTGTGCACCCCTAGGGGGCCGTGCAACGTCGAGATACACCCCAAGTCAGGCCGTCGTCCCTCGAGTGGGCCGGCGGACTAGGCTGTTTTTTCCTGACAGTGAGTATTCTCTCTTTTTGTATAAACCCAGTGTAACAGCCTTGCCTGATTCTGCTCTAGAGTTGGCTAGTGGTCAGCTGGTTGCCTTTGCTGCAAATAAACTCCAACTCTGACCTAACAACTCTCAGTTTTAAGATGGCAGCCTGCTATATGCCTTCAGGCTCTCCCACCTACAATACTCTACCAAATGTTTTGTCCCGCGATTAGCGCAAATCGCGGCACATAGCATATCATTAGAAGTGTATGTAATGCCCCTATCGAGGCACATTGCGCACGGAGGCGCATAGCTTATCATTACAATTATATGAAATGTGCCTAACACATACTTGTAATGCACCTAACACATACTTGTAAAATTTGAAATGCGCCTAACACATATACATTTGTAATGATGTGCTATGCGCCTCAATAGGTGCATTACTTATGGAGGCGCACAGCGCATAATTTTTAGGTGCATTACAATGTGTCGGTCCTGGCATATAATGTGCCTAGTTTTGGTGTATGACAGTTCATTTACATCCAAAATATGGCGTCAAAATCGGTTTCAGTGCAATATAGACCAAATAACTGGCGTTGGTGTATTGGGAAGTGTCGTCCAATGTTTCCACCTTCATGCTTGACAGTGGGGACGGTGTTCTTTAGGTTATAGGCAGCATTTCTCTTCCAACAAACACGGTGAGTTGAGTTAATGCCAAAGAGATAAATTTTGTCTCATCTGACCACAGCACTGTCTCCCAGTCACTCACAGAATCATCCAGGTGTTCATTAGCAAACTTCAGACGGGCTTGAACATGTGCCTTCTTGAGCAGGGGGACCTTGCGGGCACTGCAGGATTTTAAACCATTATGGCATAATGTGTTACCAATGGTTTTCTTGGTGACTGTGGTCCCAGCTTCCTTGAGGCCATTAACAACTTCCCCCTGTGTAATTTTAGGCTGATCTCTTACCTTCCTCATGATCAAGGATACCCCATGAGGTGAGATTTTGCATGGTGCCCCAGATCGATGTTGATTGACAGTCATTTTGTATTTCTTCCATTCTCTTACTATTGCACCAACAGTTGTCTCCTTGTCACCAGCATCTTATTTATGGTTTTGAGGCCATTCCAGCTTTGTGCAGTTCTATAATCTTATCCCTGACATCCATAGAAAGCTATATGATCTTGCCCATGTTGTAGAGCTTAGAGTCTGACTGATTATTTGAGTCTGTGGACAGCAGTCTTTTATAAAGGTGGCTATTTAAGACAGCTGTCTGTAATGCAGGTGACGAGTTGATTAGGAGCGTCTAACTAGTCTGTAGGAGCCAGAACTCTTAATGGTTGGTAGGGGATCAAATACTTATTTCTCTCAGCAAAATTTATATAAATTATACAATGTGATTTTCTGGATTTTATTTTTGATATTCTATCTCTCAATGTTAAAATTAACCTACCCTTAAAATCATAGACTGCTCATGTATTTGTCAGTGGGCAAACTTACACAATCAGCACGGGATCAAATAATTACTACCTTCACTGTATACTTTTGAAGTCAGTCACTGTGTCGATCCATCATCTTACATAAACAATACTGTGCAAAAGCTTTCAAAACTAGAAATGTTAATATTTTACCAACGTGAACTAACAAAAGAGAAATCAAATCAATATTTGGTGTGATCACCCTTTGCCTCTGTACAAAAAGGTTCTGAAGGAACCCGGCAGGGAGGTTGTTCCAAACATCTTGGAGAATTAAGCACAGATCTTCTGTTAATATAGCTTGCTCAGATCCTTCTGTGTTTTCATGTAATCCCAGAAAACCCTAAGATTTTAAGTTTAGGGCTCTGTGGGGGCGATATCATCACTTTCATGGTCTAAGCAATGGGTGGACACCAAATATTGATGTAAGTTGCATTTCTCTTTTGCTCATTCACTTTGCATTTTGTTAAATAATACAAATTAACTATTATCAATTCTATATTTGAATCCATTCTTAATTTGCATAATTTTTTCCACACCTGCCTATAACCTTTGCACAGTACTATATGCACTTTAGTTACAGCATTGTGACTTCCCTTATAAACACAGACTTACACTTTTAAATGTCTGTCCAAATTTAGTTACAATTCCAGAGTTGTGATTGTACAGCACAATAAAACTTTACTAGGAGTCGTCTTTGGGTTTATTGATCATGCTACAAAAACAGAAATCGTACCCAAGAGGTCCATTACTGCAATAAGCATTACAGAGCTGTCCAGTATGTGAATTATGCTATCTTTGACCACCCAGGGTCTGCGTGGAGTTGGCACAGGTAGTGATTGCTGCTTCCCAGGCTAAAAATTACTTTTTGAGCCAAATGGCGCATAGTAAAAAAACAAGCAAGGAAAAGTATGACAAAACCTGCAGTGGTGATTCTTTTTGACTCAATTCCCCACAAAACACCAGCCAGACGTGATGAAGATTTAGTCTTGCCTGCTGTGCCGGAAACATATTTTAGGAAAAAATTAGGGAAATTGAAAAATACTGTAAAGGTTTTAACGGTGTCGCGCTCTAAGGAACTTTGCCTAGATTTAATTAGAATGAGACACAGCAGTTGCTTAATGCTCACACTGGATATTGGCTCAGTGTTTTGGACTTGTTTAGATGTTATATCATGTATCAATTCAAATAAAATAGCACAAGTTTTTAAAAATAAAGGCTTTATTCTGATATAAGTATTTAAAAAAACTGAGATAAAATGTCAGAATTATGACTTATCCTGTAATTGGGACCTAACTCCGCATTTTGATTTTATTTTTTTTTTTCAAATTCAATGCTTTATTGAAGACAAAAAATTCACTTTTTAAAACAAAATAGTCAGAAATGCAGTTTGTTTGCCAGCTGCAGGGTAGGCTTGCTTTTGCGGGCCTAATATGACAAATCTTATTCTGCAAAATAAATCATTTTAAAAAGTTTAGCCTCTTCAAACAGTGAGATTAGTCAGAAGGTAAGGGCCATATCGAGTGACACATTACCCCGACAAAATTGCGTCTTCACAATAAAAACCGTATATTTTTAAACCCATAAGGAAATAAAAAATTTTGAATGAACAAAAAAACTATGCAGCCATATGGATACATTCTTTAAAAAAATATTTTAATAAACACCACAGTTTGTGTGGGGGAGGAGGACGGAACCGCCCCAAGCTATTAGTCCGGAAAAGGTCCCAAAGGGTTCGGTGTTCTCACCCCCTCAACCCAGCGACCCCTTTGTTGCGGTCCCCCAGGTCATCCATTGAAGGTAGAAATTTGGGGGGATTCACAAAATACCACCACTCCCCCCAAAAACCTCTAATACCTTGCTGTGTTCGGGTTCGCTCCGCACTTATCTCTTCCATGGCTGTACACAAGACTTTTTGGGAAACCATTCGGAAATGGAGGGACTATGTTAGTCCCCCAGTTCTAGGGTCATACCTAGTGTATCAGCATAAATATCAGTGCACTTCCCTCAAACCCTAAAAGGCAGAGGGATCATGGACGGGAGCAAAACGTAGCCTTTTTGTAGACATATTCCCTTTCGTCTAATCCCTTCAATTTACTTTCATCCAGAATGGCTGGAGAAGTGAGCGCCCCACCATATAGTGTCAAAGATCCTACGACCCCACCACATCGCCACAACTACGGGGAATGGGGGGGGAAAATCTTGTGCAACAGCTCGGGGGACTCTGTCCCATTGGATAAGATTTTAAAAATTTTTATTCCTGCAATCTGCGGATTTAGGGAAAAAAAAGCGATGTGCGAGGGTGCAATTTTCTAGTAAAACCTCTGTAATGTCTTGCCCAGTTCTCTCGTCCATCGGCTGATGGGGGGTGCCACTGTGAGCTTTTTGCCTATTACCCCTTATTTTTCAAGGAGAGGGATGAGTGGAATTCCCTGTCTACAATAGGGGATAAAATGGGAACGGGGCCCTTTTTGGAGGCGAAAACTCAATTTTTGGGTGTGGCTAAAAAATGCTGTATTTGCATGTAAAGTGAACCAGTTAAACGATCTCGGTTAAAGTGCAGACTTTTTTTTTCCAAAAATGATTTTAACGCATTGGGATGTGATACCCGAAAGGTCAAGAGCGTTCAAGTTTATGATCCTCATGCCCCCCAAGGAGCCACGGGCAATGGCTGGGTTCCCAAATCATGTTAATGGCGTCTGCTGTGAAGAGTCTGGAATTGGGCCATGTTCCCCAAACCCTGAAGGGGTGGCTGTAATCCAAAGGAAAAGACAAAAATTGGTCCTAGGTAGGACCTTTTTTCCAAGCCATGGCAGTGTCGACAAGGGGTTTCCATATATTCGCTCTTCTATCTGAACCCAGCCCTGCCTACTATGCCCACCCAATCTATAAACCTAGCCGTACCAATGCGGTGTATGGGTTGAATGTCTGGTAAAGTAACCCCCCTCCTCTCTAGGCCTGTCAATATTATCTTGCAAGTGGGATGTCTTCCGGCCCAGGAAACTTTTGAGAAGTCATTTATTGCCCGGAAGAAACAGCTTGGCAAGAAAATGGGGATGGTCTGGATAGATGGGGGGGGCGTGGCAAAGATATTCATTTTAATGATGTTAATGCGCCCCCAACCACGGAACCCCCGGTTTGCCCCATGGGTAGATCTTGCGTGACTAAGTGGAGTATGGGGCCAAAATTTAGCTCTATAAATTTTTCAAATTTGATGGGTTTATACCCCAGGTATTTAAAGGATTGGTTTGCCAATAAAGGGAAAAAATTTTTTTTAACCCCCCGTACTACACCATTATCTGTGTGTATTCAATCCCTACATTTTGCCGTTTCCCCTTGAAATTGGAGTAACCCCAAACTGTTCCAACACCCTTTTCAGAACCGGCAGTGTGTTAGAGGGTTTGGGGAATAAACAAAAACAGGTCATCTGCTAGCTGCACATTTGTATGCTCGCCCCATCACTTCGACTCCCTTTATATCAGGGTTCCCCCTTATCTCTGAAGCAAATGCTCCCTTGTGAGGGAAAAAAAATGGGGGAAAGGGCATCCCTGCCTGGTGCCCCTTGCGAATGGGAACTGGGGTCGAAAGGGCCATTAATTCTTACTCTTGCAAGGATTGTGTACAGTGCCATTTCACTGGAGCAAATTGGTCCAAGACCCCAGCTTTGCCCAGAGTCTTCCCCCAAAATCCAATCCCCCTTGTCAAACGTTTTTTAGCGTCAAGAGATAGCAGCATCAGGGTATGAGAAATTTTGCTTGATGGGTAAAAGATTTTTTTTGGGGATTTCCCCGCTTCCCTATTGGGGACAAACCCAACTTTGGCTAAAGGATAGGTCTCAAGTATATGTTAAGTCGCGCGGGTATTAGTTTAGCAAAAAGTTTTGGCTGTATTTAAAAGGAAATTGGCCCATAACAGAGCACGTAAGGGGGGCTTCCCTTTTTGGGAAATTTCTGTGATAAAGGCCCGAAGGAAGTGTTCTGGGAAGGGATTGGGCTCGAGATCGCATTGAAGGGCTCAATAGCGGGGCAAAGGGGGGGGTATTCCTGCCTTTGCACCCTTTTAAAATTTTTTTAGTGAAACCCTCAGGTCCCCGGGGGTCTTACCGGGAGGAAGGGATGAGATCGCTGCACCCCGCTCTTCCATCGAAAAAGGGTTTTCACATGGAGTTATCTGGTGATAGAATGGAAGTGCCTTCATTAGATAATTTTCTTTGAGATAGAGGGGTCCCTTTTAGCGTTTTGGGGAGATTTTAAAAGATCGGTAAAAGGTCTGGAAATTTCCAGTAATCTTGGGCAATGTGCCATTTTTCCTGCTTTACCTTTTTCGCAGGATTACATGAGGCCCTTTTGTCTCTTAGGGGTCTTTCTAGCATCCTGCTGGGCTTTTTGCCCATCATAGAAGCAATTGGAACAAATTGCTTTAGTTTATTTTTCTGCTCCAGCTGTTGAGAATGATGTCGCAAAATGAGTCAGCTCTCTCAAGATACTTATTTGGGAGGTTTTGTGTGCCGTTTCGAGAAGCCAAGTCTATCAACCATGTTTGGGGAGCTTAGTTGTCCTTTCCCCTTTTATTCTCGCCCGTGCTTGATTAGCCCCCCCTCCACACACATTTTAGTGTCCCCATTTAATCTGAGAGAGGGGGACATCGAGCGTGATCAGTCACAAAAGCTGGAAGATTGCTTCAATCCCTCAAACTAAACATCATTAAGAAGAAATTTATTAACCTCCACGAAAATGTTCTTCGACTTGTGTTTTGGGACACTAACTCCCCAGTGGGCTGGGCGTGATCCCATCAGAATGTTTTCGTAGGACTTTGCGAAGAGTGGAAGAAGGGAAAGATGTAAAAAGATTAGTCAATTCTATTATAATACAAATGCGGGAAAAAGTAAAAAGTTGTCCGCTTTGGGTTGGGGACAGAACGCCCGGCGTCACAGAGTTGTGTTTTGAACAACTTTCTAATTTTGTTAAACTTTTTTAGGGAAATCGTCATTTCCTGTTGAAACGTAACCCGGCTGCAAAGGGACATTGAAGCCCCACCCAAACCCACCATGAACCCCTGTGTAAAAACAGAGGTCTTCTAGGGGCTTATCTAAAACGTAACGGGCTATGGTTGGGGCATAAATATTTGGTATAGTATAAATTGTCCCCGTATGCTGCATCTGACAAAAAAAGAAGGGGCCATCTTCGTCGTCTAGTCTCCAGAATTTGGGTTTTTGGGGAACGATCTATGAAAGAGTATGGCACCCCCTTTTTTCTTTGTGTTTGTACAGTACATGAACCCGGGGGGTAGTACCTATTCCTCCCTCTGTCATTTGCCCCCCTGCTGGGGGTTTGTTCCCCGGATGCACAGGATCTGAGACCCCAATTTGGCATTTCGTATAGAATTTTAGACCTTTTTTCCGGAACATTTAAACCTTTACTTAAAAGAGGTGATTTTTTAAGGATGATGTTACAACCGTTTTAAAACCCTGTTTTCCCCCTTTTTCGTTTCCCCCCCCTTTTTCCCCCCTCCCAGTCCCTTCAATCCCCCTTTTCTTCGTAATTTTCCAAAAAAGCCGAAAAACAGGGTGGGGCCCAGGAAATTTTTCCCTTTTACCCCCCAAAATTAAATTTTTTTAAAACCCAAAAGGGTTTCCCAAATTTTTCCAAAAAACCCATTTTCAAAAATTTTTTTGGTTGGCCAATGGCAATTTTTATTTAAACCCCGAGGGCAAAAAGTAGTGCTTTGATTAGGGAGAATCTGCCTACCCCTGTCCCTATGCGGGGGGACTGTACGGGCTCCTGCTTGGAGGGGGGCTAAATACGCCCCCTCATTGCAATGCATGGTGCGAAAAACATAATCCAAATTACCGTCGCCTCCGAGGGGTGCACTTTTTGAAATTTTTAGATTTAATAATCTTACGGGGGAGTAATGAAAAACCAGGGGACATCAAGGAAAAGGGGTGGGAGAAAATATAAAGGAGGAAGGAAAAAAAAAAAAAAAAAAAAAAAAAAGGGGGGGAGGGGGGGGGGATAAGAGAGGGGGGGGAGAATGATGGGGGGAAAACCCCACCCGGGTACAGTGTAGTAGAAGTAATGGACCCGAAACATTTAGAAAACATATACCACCTTAAATCTCTATACCAGTTTTGTCAGGGGGTAACTCTATAAAACGCTTTAATTACGGTTTTTCACTACTAGCTAGCTGTAATTTAAAAGTCAAGTTTAACCTAAAAAACCCCACAAAAAGAAGGGGTGGGGCATATTTGTACAGCGTGAGAAATTTTACTGCGTGTATACTCAAACCCTTTGTTGGTGTGCCCCCCTGTATGTCGGGCCCCCCCTGCTTTTTAAAAGGATTTAGAGCCCTTCAGCTTCCTGCTGTCTAGGGCCATGTCCGATGTTCCCCCGGGGAGAATCAACCCGGACTGACTCCTAAACATAGAATTCAGTCTGGCAAAGCAAATTGGGTGGGGTTCCGGCCATGAGAAAACCCGGGAAGCTCGCAGGTTGGTAGGGTAAGAGTCTACCCCCCCGCGAACCTGCGGGAAAAAGGGGGGAAGCCCCATCTTAGGGGATATATGAACTGCAGAATGCGGGAGGGTTTTAGGGGGGACCTGAGTCGCAGTGTGCGCCTGGACAAGTCCGGGAAAATTAAAATTTTTGCACCCTCCCACTCCAGACTTTTTGCAATTCTTGCTTTTTTCATAATAGCTTCTTTCAGGGAAAAGTAGTGAACTCTGCATATTACATTACGGGGACGTTGGTCATCTTGGCTTTGTGGCCTTAATGCTCGGTGCGCCCTGTCAAGTTCAATATGCCCCTCCTCTCTTCTCCCCAGGAGAGTATTAAAGAACTTAGTGAGAGTTTGGGGTAATTCTTGAGCAGTACAGACCCCGGCCCCGAGGGGTATGCAAAAATGTTATTTGTTTTTCCTATTTTTGGTCACCCAGGTGATCATTAGATTTTGATGAAGCGTTTTTGGGTGCCACCGGGGACTGTAGGCCCCGCAAGGTGCTGAACAGAAGTTTGAAACTGTTCAAGATTATGTACTTTGGTTTGGAGCTTGGTGTTTCATTTGGGAAAACCCTGCGGGTCCTGTCCCAGCGTTTTAAAGGGCCCTGCCCCATGGGGTTAGGCCCTCTTAACTGGGACAAGGACAGTGAGCCGAAAATTCAGGATGTTCCTTCAGGGCCAGCGGGGGCCTCATCTTGGCATACAAGCAGCTGCAGCCTCTCTCCCTCTTGCCTGTGGATCAGAAAGGGCCACCGCTGCGTCTGTGAGCAAAACGGGATTTGGCCCCAGAGGAACATGTTTGGGCCCAAATTCCAGGTGTTTGGTCGTTTGCGTCATGAGACAGTCTCCTGGGGGACTCTGCGTCTGCTGGGTCAGTATCGGTCCCCAAATGGGTGGGGGACCGATGGGGAGCCCCCTTTTTCTCCCCCTGTTTGGGAGAAAGGTGCAGGCCTTTCCCCTAAGCCCCATATTTCTGTCTGCTAGAGATTCTCACCATTGGTTGCACCCCCCATGTCCGGCAGGGAGGGAACCCGCTTGTGATAGGGGGCAAGTTTACTAAATGCGGGCTTACTCAAGCCTCCCTGCTGCTCCTGTGGTCTCGTTGCAGCGTCCGCAGCTTGCTTGCTTGCCGCGGATGTCGAGGGCCTGTCAGCAGATGCCTCCGGAGGAAGCCGTTTCAAGGGGAGGGGTTTTCCCCCAGCCCCGGCCCCCCAGTTTTCCTGTGATGCCGCGGGGTCCCTCCCCCTCAGCTTTCCTCTTCGTCGCGGAGTGTTTGGCCGCACCCGCATCCCGGGAGATGTCCCTTCTTCCCCGCCGCAAGGTGGAGGGAAGGCGCGAAATCCTTCCCCTCCGATGGCGCCCCCCGTCAGGAGAGGTATCTCGAGTCTGGGAACTGCCCCCCCAAGCGGAGGGAAAGTGTTTTAAAATGGGGATTCGCTCCCTGCGGAGAGGGGGCCTCTAGGCTTCTTTCTGATTCTCCTGGGTCCCATATTTATGCGCTTATCTCCCTTCTCAGCTTAGTGCATGGGGGGAGCTAGTATCCCCCCTTGCCCCCACATGCCAGCCCGCCCCCCCAAATTTTAATTTTTATCTAAGAATTGTTTGATATTTTCAAACATGACCCCCTACAAAATTTCGAAACATTATGGAATTTGAACATTTTTTTTATACATTTTTTACAAAACAATCTTATAAAACAATCCTGTTGGATTTTCAATATATTTTGTAAGTCCAGTAGCTGTAATAAGTTGCCCCTACCTAGGAGAACACATTTATCTGACACACCTGTTTTGAGCTTTTTTGTTTATATAGGTAGGCCAATATGGGACAGCATTGATGTGCTCCTGATGTGGGCAAAAACTACAATGGGCCACTGCCAATGGAGTCTTAAAATTGGTTGTTAAATGGACACATAAATTGGTAAACATGAGTTTATTCTTAAAAGCGTATGGCAATAAACAATCAGTGTTCATGGACATGAGTTTTGTTGGTGTTTACCTGTAAAATTCATGCAGGAAATGTGTTATTAGAAAATTACTTATTGATTTTTTTAAATTTTCCATATCCCTAACTATATATTTTTTTAAAAAAAAATCCTGCACTTGGTCATTGTGTCTAATAATAGTCAGGCTCTTCCAGTTCTGTAGAGAAAACTTTTCCGCCCTT
>JAODAL010017462.1:0-77660 GCA_025379985.1 Phyllomedusa bahiana
CCCGCAGGCCGGCGTTTGGTCCGGAGCCCGATTGAGACAGGTGCAGATCCGCGCCGAACTGCTACGGGTATACACAGCCTTGCATCCAGGTAACCTGTCTTTGCTTCTTTGCTTGATGCAATATACAGCATACTTGCCAACTCTCCCGTTTTTGGCGGGGGGGGTCCCGCAATTTGGGCCCCCCCGCCATCCCGGCAGAGTTGGCGAAACTCCCGCCGCCAGCAGGCATCGGGGGCTCTGTAGATGGTGCGCTACGCTGGCGCCGCCGGTCCGTTCCCACAGGCGGGTAAAGCGCCCGCTGCGCCCGGTCACCCGCCCGGCGGCTCGCTGGGCGGGGAGGAGGCAGGCGGGCTCGCTCCCTCCTCCCCCTGTATGTACAGCACCGTTGTGCGCCGTACATACAGGTCAGCGGCGCAGGGGGAGTGACGCGCGGCTCCCACTCACTCCCTGCGTCGCTGAGGAACGGAGGTGTCCGGAGCGGCAGGAGCTGGTAAGGCGAGTGACTTTTATTATTTTATTTTTTTTAGCTATAAAGGGGCTCTACCTGGCTACAATGGGGCACTCCCTAACAAAAAGGGGGCACTAGCTGACTAAATGGGGCATCTACCTGGCAACAGAGGGGGCACTACCTGGCTACAATGGGGGCAACACCCGACAAAAAAAAAGGGGGCATCTACCTGGCAACAGAGGGGGCATCTACTTGGCAACAGAGGGGGCATCTACCTGGGGCTTAACAATGGGGGCACTACCTGGCAACAGAAGGGGCATACTTACCTGGCTAACAAGGGGGCACTACTGGCAACAAGGGGGAAATACGGGCACGGGCTTGGCTACAATGGGGGAAACTACCTGGTACCAATGGGGGCACTTCCTGGCTAACATGGGGGCATTACCTGGCTAAAAATTGGGCATCTACCTGGCTAACAAAGGGGGGCATCTCCCGGGCTACAAATTTGGCTCTACCTGGCTACGAGGGGGAATCTACTTGGCAACAGAGGGGGCATCTACCTGACTACAAAGGGGGCATCTGACTACAAAGGGGGCATCTACCTGGCTAACAATGGGGGCACTACCTGGTAACAGAGGGGGCACTACCTGGCTAACAATGGAGCATCTACGTGGCACAAGGGGGGCACTACCTGGCTAACAATGGGGGCACTACCTGGAAACAATGGGGGCATCTACCTGGCACAATATTTGGCTTTACCTGGCACTGAGGGGGCATCTACTGGGCTACAGAGGGGCATCTACCTGCCTGAAGGGCACTACCTGGTATGGGGGGGCTACTACCGGGTTTATAAGGGCATCTACCTGGCTTTTTTCCCAAAGCGTTATGCAGTTAGGTGGAGTGGGTGTGGCTTTTTGAAGGGGCGTGGTACACCAAGATGGGCGTGGCCATGCAAATTTTTGCCGCTACGCGCGCCGCCCACTACAATCTCCTGCTTTTTCAATTTCAAAAGTTGGCTACTATGATGTACAGTCTCTTCCTGTGCTCTAGATAGTAATGCCATGGGTAAATTTTACCAGCAGTATTTACATTTATCAGTCGTGCCACATACAGCAATTATTCTTTTACAGCATCATAATTGATGATAAATTATACTGCTATTTCCTTTAAAACCCCAATTATCATTAGGGTATGTTCACATTGCGTTTTTTAAGTCCATACTTTGGGGCGTTATTGTGCTGCAAGACACCCTGAAGTACGGACTGAAACCACGGTAATCATAGCTCTCATTGAGAGCTATGATTACCCTCTGCCTTCATCCACGCGTACTGCGTGGTGATGGCACTTCTTCCTGGCGCTTACACAAGGGATAATGAAAGTAAATGGGACTGGCCCCAGCGCATACTTCTAAAACACCTGGCATCCTTATAATTACTCAGAAAACAAATCATGACAATAATTGGGGGGTGTAAAGTTTTAATGGGGGTGACTTTAGGCTTAGTGCCCAGGGAACTAAATAGAAGTTGTAAATACTGCCCTGCTTGTTATCCATCATGATAAGGCACTGTAGATACCATAAAATGTACCTATATATAAACCCTATGGTGTTTACACTCATACTATACTGGTTGTTCCATATCAGCAGCCTCAAGAAACTATCATGGAACTGCATATCCCAGCATGTAGATTCTGCATCCATACGATTAGGACATGCAATCAACACAGGCCAAGGGTGAACTTTTTTTTTTTTTACCCACACATGTAGTAGATTACTGTATCTATGTCTGGGTAAAAAAAAAAAAAATCCTCTCCGCAATGCCAAGTACATTTACTAATCAGATTAGATTGCGCAGCACCGTTTCTAATTCATTTAGACAACACTACCGCGGTCACCGCAGTGTTTAGAGGGTTAGTCAGCGGAGAACTGGCTCTGGTCCCTGCTGTTACCGGACAGTATCAGATGCAGCCAACAGCGTACACCAGCCTTCATTATAGCAGGATTGCGGAGTTATCCTGCTACATAGAACATTACCGGCACTTGAACATATGAGTACGTGCTGTGTCACTAAGGGATTAAACTATATTCAAAAGTGCAAATTTTGTTAAAAAAACCCAATAAATATAAGTTTGTTAACGATAATGTATATATTTGTTCCTGTGAGTGGTTGTGTTGTGTGGGGGCCCCAGGCCACTGCTCCGCCCAGTGGCCCATAATTCTGTTGAGATGGCCCTGCTCATGTCATGCAGACTTCAAGAACTTAACTTCAAGGTACTGTCACGTTGGTATCGAGTGCCCTCCTGCTCCTCACTCTCTTCTCCACGGTCCCTGATTGTTGTTGGAGGGGCGGTGCTGCAGCGGGTTTCCTGACATACAACCCTTTTGGATCAAGATACTAGAGGTGATTAGGCTAGTGGTAGGGATACAGTTGCAAAATGACCCACGAGTGCTGCTTCTATTTGCTATTCCCCTCCTGTTGTCTGCCCTCAAAGGTAGCTTAAAGGAGTTGTCTCATTACTAGCTTTCAGCCTTCTTCAAAGGCAAAGGAGCAAAGGATTTTTGAATTGAGGGGCTTGCTTCTTGTCTGCCTCTTCTCCTCCCTCTTCCCCCCCCCCTCCCCTCAGCACACAGAAAACTCTCCTCCATAACTTCTATACCGCAGGGGGAGGGGGGGGGAGTGAGGGGGTTTGCTGCCAGGGTTAACCATGTGTGTGCCTGCCTAGGTCTGCTGCAGGCTCTTGCTGCTAGATCAGCTGTATTGTCAGCCCCACGGAGACAGCAGAGAGAGGGCTGATAAGCTGTGATTGCTAATAGCAGAGCAGGGGGATGTAAGTGTTCCTATACCCCCTGCTGTAGCATACAAATCTCCACATCTCCAGCAACAACAAACCCTATCAGAACAGACACAGGGCAGCTGGGAAGTGTTACTATACTCCGGATGTGTCACTAATATAGCAGAGCATGAAGCGTTCACATGCCACCTGATCTGTTCTATTAGGATAGTCACAGCTCCACAGACACATCATGATTAAAGTAACACACAGGGTCACTGCTGTCACATCTATTGATCAGCCTCATCTCTGCTCTCCTCAATCTGTGTAGAGAACAGGAGGAAGCAGGCACACACAGGGTTAATCCACACAGACACAGAAGCCAGAGCCCTCCCCCTCCCTCCACTACAGAAGCATTCTGTGTGGGAGGGGCTCTCTGCTCCAACCTGTATTCTGAAGGTGATGAGTCATCAGCACTGACAGCCAGTGAGATAAAGATCAACAGGTCAGCTGCTATAGAGATTTGAGAAGCCGATGTACTACTACTAACAGGGATAGCTCAAAATCAGTAGGACATGTGTAATGAACATATATTGCAAAGCTGCTTTTTTTTTAAAGATCTTTTAATTAAAAGCCAATCAGTGTAACGAGACAACCCCTTTAATAGTGTTTAAGCTAACAGCAACTAATGCCGTAATACCCCGGTGATGGAGATCCACCAGAACCCCCTGCATCTCAGAGTGGTTCAAGGAATTTTTCTTCCTCCAGCGCATGGAGGAACTTAGGGCCGACGACAAACAGATGTTGGACAGATACAACGCCATTTGGTCTGATTGGCTCCTGTTCTGTGCCTCACCAGATTATGCAGTGTATGTGTAACTGAATATGTGTTGTCTGGGAATCTTATCGCATCAGTCTTATTACAGCCCATTTGATATAGCGGATTGAAAGCTGGTGCCCCCCCACCTTCGTTGCATTGTTTGAGAGACCGAAATGTTTCTTTTTTTTCTTTTGTTGTTCATTCCTCTTTATATGCTTAGATTGGCATTCTCCAAAAGCTGAATTTAGACTTCACGGTTTCTAAACATAATGGCAGTCTAATCTTTCCATTAGGAAAATAAGATGTTGGTGCTGTCTTAAGTACTAGTACTGGCTGCACTACAAGTTGATCGTGATATCATATTTGCTTACATTATCTTTTGTAGTCCGATTGTTGGACATGAGAACATTGCGCCGGTATGGCGCATTAGTGCATTGTATAATCTCCATTACCATTCCTTATCTGTATTATGTGTGACCAAAGCTGTTACTTCTGTTATGTCTCTTTAATAAAACTTTATTGAATAAGAAAAAAATATGCCAACCTTCAGTAGACATAGTAGATGCTAGGTATCAACTATTTTGTGCAGAATATCTCTTACACACAGAAATTTTTGAACTTTGAAAAAGGCAAATTTTTCAAAATGTTCACAATATTTTGATATTTTTGGGGGGGTTACTTTTTTTTCACAGTACTTTTTATTTTGTTTTCTGTTTTAATAATTTTTTTTAAATAATAAAAATGAATCCCCCTTCATGAGTTAATCCCCCCTGCAAGAACCACATACACCTTCCCACACGACAACTGTTAAAGCAATTACATTTTACACACCTCCACACACAAGACATGTGTTAATGCACCATTATCTTACACACATCTTATAAATAAAAGTAAGGACTTCGGGGGGCGAGGCATCAGGGACGAAGCATTTTAGCAGAGCTCCTTCACAGTTGGAGAAGAAGCTTCCATCTATCTTCATCATCCTGCCACCAGTGGTTATAAGCCGACACATAGCGGTGTACTTGTGGGGTGGAAAGTGGACAAAGCTTGAAATTATTGCCCCAGAGACTCATAGCAGCCAGGAAGGCGAGAGTAGCTGCCTGAGGCCTGGGCTGCTCCTAGGCTGTGGTTTCACTCCATTCCGGACGCGATTGGGACTGGCAGCGCTGTAGAGGATGGTAGACAAGCGCATTATTACCTCCCAAGAACCCGGAGGATTACAAACCGGTGGTGGAGATCGGGATTCTCTCTCTCCAGCACGCGCAGAATGGCCACCATCTTGGGAGGTATCCTGTGAGAGACAACTGATTAACCAGACGCAGCGAAAGTCTGGTACGCTCCTCTACCCTTTTCACTTACCAGCGATACGGTCTGCATGGTAATGGGAGCATGCCAGGGACACCTGCAACGTGACGGCACAGGTGCAGTAAGATCGGAAGATCCAGCGCCTGCAGGAAGTGCCGCTGCCCTTTGACCCCAGTGTTACAGACTGGCCTTTGTATTTCCCGTGCACAAAATGACCGCCATCTCATCCTGTGAGGGATAGCCAAGTGGCCAGGTGCAGCGGACCTCTGACACGCTCCTCCACCCTTTTCTCTGATCAGCAACAAGGCCTACCACTGTGTCGGGAGTCAGCCCACGACATCCACAGCGAGGTGACAAAGGTGTGGTGAGCTGATGCCTTCGGGCGGTGCTGCCGCACCTTGATTTATTGAGAGCGGAGAGGCAAACACTTGGACCCACTCTCCAGGTGAGCTCTTCTTCCTTGCCCAGCAACCATTCCGATCACAGGAGACATCTACCAGCTATCACCGCCCGAGAGGTGCACATAAAAGTGGGAGTAATGGGAACATTTGTTTCATACTTTACCATCTACTTCACCGCACAATCACATCAGGTGGCCATTAGTGGTTCCTTGTGAATGCCTGAGTACCCTGGAAAACTACTCAAAAGAGACACATATCTCTCCTATTCTCCAGAGGGGTACCTGAACAGCACTAGCCACCTGTTACTATAGAGGAGGAGGAACCCTTCTGGATCCCAATTACAAACCACAATCTTAATAGTACACCACCTTGGATGATACAGGGACACTTGAGAAAATAATTTCTCAATCAGTGTTACCTGTCCATTTATCTGTTAATTGATAAAATAGGGTCTTGATTTGGGATTGGTATAAGTGAATAACTCACTGCTTGAGAATACAACCTATCACAACCGATTTGACACTGGGGTCAGAGTGTCTTCGGCTCAGGTTATTAGAGGCCTCACTTCTCTCTCTCACTCATCGAACTCTCCTCCGCAGTGATAAATACTATCAGTAACGTCTTAACAATGCATTTTGTCATGGTCTTATAAGACTGAGCGTATGGAATGGTTCCTGTCGCCATTGCAGGTCCAACATAGAAGTAGAGGTTGTTATAGGTCCCTTTACTCATCTTCTTATGTAAGTGACCCCAGCAGGTAGAGGTGGAGTGTGTGTATTTGTTTCTAAAATACTTTGGTTCTCGACATACTTGTAATTCATTCTGTGATATGTTTCTGTATTGAATCAGATATTCTGCCCAACTTCAATCTAACATCCACTAGGGCAGACATGTTATTCCAATTCTTCACTTCAATAATCTTAGCAAACTCATATTTTTGAAGTTATATTTACTTTGCCCACTAGAGGGCATCACAGCCCATCTCTCTAATCCCTTACAAGTTGAACAGTAGGCTAAAATACTTCATTCATTTCAATGGCTAACTGAAAAGATGAGGACACCTTGCAAGCAGGGGCGTAGCTATAGAAAGTGCAGCTGTAGTTGCTGCTGTGGGGTCCTGCATCCTGAGGGGGACCAAAAGCCCCTTTGACACATAAGACACCGGTATTTGAAATGGCACATGGTAATAATCAAAAAGGGGCCCGCTTATATGTCAAAAAATAGGAACTAGTAATGGGTGGGAGCCCCATTTGAAATGGCTGTATGTGGCCCTGTAACGGTTAATAGATGACTGATGGCAGCCCTGGTAACGGGGGCCCCATTTCACTTTTTGCACCAGGGCCCAAGAACTTTAACTTACGCCTCTGCAGGCTGGACTAGATTAGAGGGCAGTACCATTGGTGGCAGCGAGAACATGGCAATGGCGAACAGCAAGGTTCCGGTTCGACAAGATTAGGCGCAGTACCATTGGTGGCAGCAAGAACATGCCAATGAGAAACATTAAGGTTCAGGATAACAGGACTTAGTACATTTGGTGGTAGTACAGGTGGAGGCATTTAAAAAATAAAAATTTGGAGGGCTATAAGGAGGAGGAGTAAGAGATGTATGCAGTACACATACTGTACAAGGTTGTACAGGTGTATATTTCGAAATAAATTCAGCCATAAGACTTGTAAATCTAGATGTTGGCAACCGTAGAATACAATTTGTAGAAGCAACAGGCAGAGGAACTACAGACAAGAGATGTAGTGTAGTTTAAATGTGTATTTCACATTGTCAAGAAGACGTGCTACAGTTTACTAGTCAGTGACATCATATATTGTTGCCCGATTGCTGGTCAGAGATCCACGTTTGATTCATTTTTATAAATTTCAAACAATCCACTTTGTCTGGGGAAAGATGGATACGTTTGTCAGTTATAACCTCGCCAGCTGTGTGTTCTGAGATAACGCTGGCTGCTGAGCAGGATAAAACTTCTATGGCGTGTCAAGCAAGCTCAGACCATTCATCTAGTTTGGACACCCAGAAGTTGAATGGGTCCAAAGTCCGAAAACATTGATGTTGAGCTACAGGTAGTCATGGACCATGGTCTTAAGGCGGTCTCTGTGTATCTGAATGCTGCCCTGCCTTGCAGGCATTGGTGATGTGGTAAAAAATCGATTGCCAAATGTCACCCAGTAGGGTTCTGCCACACTGCCTGCTGCGGCAATTTGCCATTCTACTGCTGCTGCATTGCTGATGTTGTTCCACTGTGACCTTCGAATGTGAAGACGCAGAAGATGTCTCAAGTTGGTCTATGAGCTCGGTCTCAAATCCTCCATTCTACTGTCCATTTCTGTGGGCCTTCTACATCCCCCGTCGAGTAAGGCTCTGTGTCCGCTTCCTTCTCCTCCATCACTGCCACAGAGTGCCTAACACTTGTTCCAGTAAAAATATAACCAGAACAGTCATGCTGACAAGGGCATCGTCCCGACTGACCATTTTGGTGGCTTCTTCAAAACTGCCAAGGATGGTGCAGAGTTACTTCACCTATCTCCACTCTCTTTTCAATAAATTTCAAAAGTAACAGGATGGCATAAAATCCACTTAGTCATAATTTTCAACATTCATAACATACAACTAGGAGTAAGAAAAAATGTAACCTGGAATCCTTTGTTAAGGCAATTTCACCATCTTTCAGAGCTGAGCGTTCATGCAGCCGGTGACTGCTTCCTCCATGTCAAACACACATGACGTTTTGGGGGATACCAGGCCCTCTTTCTCAAGTGTGAGCAGGATCCTTGGTAGGCAACCTTTTTATATTTGCTAGTTCACTGACACAAGTGGAAGTAATTAGACAACAGGATACATTTTAAGCAACACAAAACATCTAAAAACACATAAACAGTACTAAGACTTTAGTATGCTGGAGAGGTAAGAGATAGCGTGTAATACTTCTAATTTAATCCATATATTACTAAATTTTACATATTATAATCAATATATATTACGCAGAAGCTCCCCGCACCAGCATAGAATCCTAAGACATGAAAAGGAAAGGTAACAATAGACATTACAAAAATACATTGCACAGGCAGTTTTTAGGGGCAAGAGTATCCAATCTATTTATCCAAAATACATTGCGCTGCAATAAAAGCACGTTCGTCTGAACAGGGTCATTGCCTGTGACTTCTTCCAAAATGCACCAGCGCAAGTCCGATACATTGTGTCTACTCTCAAAAAAATGTCTAGCAACACTAGACTCGCCAAACCTTTTATGCTTGTCGAGTCCAGTGGGATCCACCTCCAGTGTCAAACTTTTTTCCATCTTAGATTTATAAAGACGAATTTGGGATTTCTGCTCATTAAGTCTGACTCATATCATCCTCGAGGTTTGCCCAACATAGCACTTACCACAAGGGCACTTCAACAAATACACCACATTATTCGTGGTACATGTGACGAATCCCCGAATGGACACGGGAGACCCCTGAGTAGGATGGGCAATATGAACACCTCTTATTGTGCCATTGCAATTCTGACACGCAAGTACCCCTCCTCTGTGTGTTAAATTGTTGTCGACACATTTTCTTTTTCAAATCATGTACTACATAGTTCCCGATGGACTTCCCTTTCTGATAGATAGATTTAGGATACATCTTAAACAAGTGGCCAAATTTTGGATCTTTTGTAATAGATGCCAATATTTTCTAATGGTCTTCCTCACAGTCTATAGGTGCTGTGAGGCATTGCTGACCGCTTGTTATTTCTGCCGACGGGTCAGCTTCCATCTCCTCCTCTGAGGGCATCAGCGATTGGGCGTCAGAGCAGACAAAATCCTCCTCTTTGGCCTCTGATCTTTTGAAATGCCTTCTGACCCCAACCGTATTGTGTGATCAAAGAGCCCTTCAGAATATGGATTATTTGAAGTGGTCTGTATATTGGATTGTGACTTTCGGCCCCTATTTGCTTCAGGTTGGACTGATGATGATGAACTTTGTGGCCGTGACTGAGAGGAGGAGGAGGTAAAAACACTGGATGCAGGGTCGATCAACCACTGAAGAACAGATTGGCGATGCTGTTCAGTAATGAGATGCACAGGAAACTAAGCAAGCGATGACAGGCCTGAGGGTCCTGCGACTGATGATATGCTCGCTTGTGTGTTGTCCGGAGCACTGGTAGGAGTGCCTTGTCTCGTACCTCTATCTCCACTTCCTTCGCCCATTCTTGCTCGCCTACCACCTCTAGTTCTCTCCATGTTCAAAAGCTAAATATTATAGCTCTGCACGTGGTACAAGATATATGTGATAAAAAAAAGAGAGAAGTTTATATATATGTGGATCACAATAACGCACTAGTATATTTCAGCGGTATGTGGACATAAAATATGGCAAAATTACACTTTTTGGCGTTGAGTAAGATTTAGCAACAGAGAGAACTCTCTTTCCTGGATATATATCTGACAACAACACACGGTATATTTGAAAGGTATTTCACCCGCAAAACTGTCCAAAATGAACTTTTCTCCACTTAGCATAATTTTCAACCAACCAGACACTATTTAAAATATATTTATTTGTATATGAGATTTGGAGACGATGTGCTATACAATTACTGAAACCCCAAAACTGCCAAAATGAACTTTCCGCCAATCGGTATAATTTTCACCAACTAACCACTATTTAGAATATATTTCTTTGTATAGGAGAATTGGAGACGGTGTGTTATAAAATGACCTTTGCATCCTCCTTGGCTTGTTAATCGGTCAGGGGAGGTTGTCTGAAGCGGTGGGGAGAAGTGAGGAAGCTCTTCTACTTTCCCCTGGAGTCGAGGAGCTGCAGAAACTCCGCCTGTCATGGCCGTGAGTAGCGGCGGACGTGGTGCATACCGCACACAGTGCACGGAGGTGACGGAGGGAGACGGGCGCGTGTCGGCCAAGCAACACCGGCTCACAGTACCTAACACGGAGCGGTGGAAATAGGAAGACCCAGAGGAGACCGTGGAGGAGGCTGCTGAATATCAGGACGCCCAGACAGCAGTGAGCACAGCCTGACCGCAAGCCTTCTGACTGGCAGCCGGACGGTGCACTGAGGTTGTAAGCCCTGCCGTGGGCTGCAACAGGTACCTGGGAGGGGTGGGTGAAGAGCCCAGGACAGTGCAGACAACTTGGAGGGTTGTAACTCCCCCTGACTCCAAGAAAGGTGACGGGGCCCATCCTGCTCCCCCCCCCCCTCCCCGCGCCCTGAAACCCACACTTAGCGGCGCTGGGGCTCATTACTGCCCAGAATTTTATATCGTCGGGCCAGGGGCTTTAAAGCGCTGTGGAGAGCAGAGTGCTTTTTGGACCGTGTGGGAGATAGCGCTTGGTTGGCCCAGGCTCCTTCTCCCCTTTTCCCGCCTACGCAATTCAGAGAGCAGGAAAGCCCGCCAGCTTGCACTGGCTACATTGAATGCCCACTGCATAAGGGAACTTAATAAGATAATCCAGCTGTACATGGGTTATTAATTATTATAAATCAAGACTGCTGTATGATCTATAAATATACCCTTATCTGTTCACTTGTGCAAGACATTTCACTACATACTGGTGGCTGCTGGAAAACTGATCCCCCGTTGAGCCTGCCCCCCCTGCTTCTCCACTTTGTGGCGGGAACAGAGGACAGAGTTACAACCTAGGTGGTGGGGGAGGGGCGGTGCCACAACCCTGGAGGTTATTGCTTATAGCAAACTGTGCAAGAACCATTGCTTACAGCAAACTACGCAAGCACCCTTGTTTCCAGCAGACTGTGCAAGAACCATTGCTTACAGTAGACTGTGCAAGCACCCTTGCTTATAGTACACTGTGCAAGAACCACTGCTTCCAGCAGACTGTGCAAGAACCATTGCCTCCAGCAGTCTGTGCAAGAACCATTGCCTACAACAGACAGCGCAAGCACCACTGCCCACAGCAGACCGTGCAAGAACCATTGCCTACAGCAGACTGTGCAAGAACCATTGCCTACAGCAGACTGTGCAGGAACCAGTGCTTACAGACAGTGCAAGACCATTGCCTATAGCAGACTGTGCAAGAACCAGTGCTTCCAACAGACTGCGCAAGAACCATTGCTGATAGCAGACTGTGAGAAACCTCTTTGTGGCGACATAGAACATACGCCTACCTTTTCTTGCTGATAACAGTTCTTCCCGGCAGAGACACTGTATGCCTTAAAAACCTACTGGGAGACGAACCGAGGAGAGATTGCATACTTTGAAGACCCTATTGTTCTTATATCCTTACTGCTTACCTAAGGACTGTCACACGACTGGTATTTTAATTACTTTATTGTTATAGTTGGGACAATTCTAATATTGGTCGTTAGTGTAATAACGCAGGATCTGTCTTTGCCCATCTTGGGTCAGATCTAGGTGTTGTGAAAACGATAGACCTTTATATATATATACCTAAAGGGGGGGGAGAATTTTTTTTTCTCTTTTCTCCTTTCCTTTTTCTTTCCTCTCTCTTTTTCTTAAATTGCTATACCTTTCTCGGTCCACTAGTGGGGGTGGAAAGTGTACTAAAGCTCATTAGCGTGCTGGGAAGAATTAGTATTGCTACAACGAGACTCCTAGTCTAATACGATGGTATAATTGAAAATATTATCGTACCTCCCAAAAATCATTAAGAAAAACCTCTCCCCACATCAAGACCGTCCATAGGGTTATGGATAAATATCTTTCAAAATCTCAGAAAAGACAAACCCGCTTAAACACCTCAAGTTCTACTGGCTCCAGCCAAATCTCTAATACTAAATCCCCTGCCACCATGACGAGCAAAGGGGCCCACAAAACTCCTATAGGGGATAGAGTGAGTAAGTCACAACCAAGTAACTCATGAAGTGAGCTAGACCTAGCGCCCCCATCCCCGGAACTTCTTTCTAGGGATGATATAACACCTCCAAATATGTCGCCGGCTGGTTCAGGGGACTCACCCACTAGGCATTCTCCACTAAATGCGGCCATGGTTGCTCAAGAGGTAACGCGTTGCATAATGCCGCTTTTTGACAAACGTTTGGAAGTGCTCCACACCTCCATAAACTCTGCTCTGGCCCTGATTAATGCCAATTCACAAAAACTAGTGGACTTGGAAAATCGAGTCACCTCCTGTGAGATGTCTACTACTTCTCTTGAACAATCTCTTGCTCAGTCTCGTGAAACTGAGGCTATCTTGAGGGATAGGATAGAAGATTTAGAAAATAGAAGTAGGCGCAACAACTTACGCTTTGTAGGGATCCCGGAGGCATTGGTAGGAAAGGAACTACATTCCTATTTAACAGTGGACATACCTAGAGCCCTGGACCTGGAGGGACCTCCGTATCCTTCCGCTATTGAGAGGGAGCATAGATTGGGACCACAGAGATCAGCTGGAGACAGAAACACCAAACCCAGAGCGGTTATAGCAAAATACTTAAACTGGGCAGTAAAAGAACAAATACTGAGGGCATATAGGAAAAAAGACGGGTTACAAATTGAGGGCCACAGGATTCTAGTATTTCAAGATTTTTCGGCCAGCGTGACCCAAAAATGAAAACTATTTCCTCCTATATGTAAACATTTGCACGATAGAGCCATCAGGTTTCAATTAATGTACCCGGCTAAATTGAGAGTACAAATGGAGGGTAGACAGCTAGTGTTTGAGGATCCTAGCGTGACGAGGAGACACTTTAAACTGGGAGAGGATGAGAGAGCATGAAGAAACTTTGGAGGGAGGTATGGGTAACTTGTAAGCAAGTTTTGTTTTTCTCCTTTGTTTAGCCAGTGTGCTATAATGCAATGTCTGCATTCAGAAGGTTTCAATTTTGATTGTAAAGACTTTTGTAAGTTGTGTTTTTCAAATTGTTTAAGCGTGTTTGTGATTGTAACCGAGCTCCTAACTTGTCTCACAGGCGAGGGCGGTGTGGCGCGTGGCCCCTTGGGGGGCTCCTACTCCGCTGACTTAAGGCTTCTCCCGTTGCTGGCTGGGACGGCGGGGAGCCAAGATTCAGAAAGGATCGTGAGTTTAATGGATCAGGTACCCGATGTCACGACACACCACACTAGATAATGAACCAACATCCCAGAGTCCACTCAAAATAGTGTCCTGGAACGTAGTGGGACTTAACACGGCAATTAAACGGAAAAAAGTTCTTGCCCATCTAAAACGCTTAAAACCGGATATAATTTACCTTCAGGAAACCCATTGGAAGAAGGGCAAGCTATTGGGTCTGAAAGCGCCCTGGATAGATTCGTGTTACTCAGCTGACTTTTCATCTAAGGCTAGGAGGGTGGCTATCCTTTTTCGTAGGGGACTGGGACAAATGGTGGAGGAGGAGGTGGGGGATGAGGCAGGAAGATTTCTCATTTTGGGCATGTCACTAGCCAAGGTTCTTTATACATTATAAACGTATATGCGCCAAATCAGTTCAATACAGCGTATTTCACCAAACTGAATACAATATTAGCTCAAAGGGGTGACCTCAATATAATAATGGGGGGAGATTTTAATAACACTTTATGCCCTGAATTGGATAGATCTTCTAAACCGCATTACATTGGTCAGGCGACAAGAGATGTATTACACCTAATAGAGACAAACTCCCTATATGACCCATGGAGAACATTGAATGCAAACTCTAGAGAATATACTTTTCCCTCCCCAATTTCCCGAATCGACTATTTTCTCACCTCCTTATCACTATGGGAGAGGGTATTAAGCTCTACCCTACACGCCATAACCATCTCGGATCATGCCTCAATCTCGCTGAAACTTAGTCGGACACTCACCTAGTCGCCTTATAGAACTTGCTGTTTTCCAGGATACTTGTCTCAATCGGCGGATTTTCAGGTTTTTTTGCAACTAAAATGGGCGAATTTTGTGGATGACAATATAGATCATCTAGATAATATCACCTTATTTTGGGCGACGGCGGAGGCGGTCATCAGGGGACATGTTATCCAATACATAGCGCAGAGGCGTAGGGAAGCTCATACGAAATTTCATAAATTGCATCAAACACTATTGGTCACCCAGCAGGACCTTGCAACCAATCCCTCGGTGGAGATGAGTTAATTTATAAGGAAGCTAAAGATGCTCTGGACTATATTCAAGGGCAGGCCTGCTGGCTGATTAAATTTACCCAAAACAAATATTTCCGAAAAGCCAATAACTCCAGTCAACTCCTAGCCAGATTGACAAAAATGCAAACTTTTGGCAAACTCATATTAGCTCTGAGAGATCCGATAACGAATGCCCTATGCACTGAGCCAAGTGAAGTGGAGCAGTTGATCTGCGAATTTTTTGAAGATTTTTATAGAGCCGCCCCGACAGACATATATCGGATTGAGTCCTTCCTGGCCTCGGTCCCCCTTCCGGATCTAACGAAGAATCAAAGAGCTATGTTGGATGACCCCATCTCAGAGGAGGAGGTGAGGAGGGCAATTGCCTCTTCTGCCACTGGCAAATCACCAGGTCCTGATGGATTCGGCACGGAATTTTATAAAATTCTGTCACCTATGGTGACTCCTGCCCTAACCTCCCTTTACAATAACATTTACCAGGACCAGGGACAGATGGACTTGTTATTGGAATCTAGAACAATTTTATTGCAAAAACCTAATAAAGACCCACAACTGGTTCAAAATTACCGCCCTATAAGTTTACTAAATTGCGATTATAAGTTCCTAACAAAAATCGTGGCCAATAGAATTCAAACATTTCTTCCAGACATAATGCACCCCTCTCAGAGAGGTTTTGTACAGGGTCATCACTCAACGCAGAATATAAGGGAGGCAATAGCGACTACTATTAGGCTATGTCCACACTGCACATGATTACGATCGTATCTCCGTCGCTTTTAGTTTTTTAAAAGCGCCGGAGATACGATCGTCAGTGTGGTCCCATAGACGGCAATAGAAAAGACGAGTTGCTGTCTACACAGCTCGTCTTTTCTCTGCCCGTCTTTCGGCAGCGGCGTATTATACAACATGTTGTATAATATGCCGGTGCTTCTCGTCTTCTTGACGTCTTCCCATACAATGCTATTGTATGGGGGACATCGGGAAAACGAGAAGCGGCCGCGGCTTTTGCACAAAGCATGACAAAAGCCGCGGTCCTGGATCAGAGAGAGAACGGCCGCTTTTGGGGCCGTTTTTTCTCTGATGCAGTGTAGACATAGCCTTAGGGCACAAGACCGAGATGCGGAGACGTCAATGCTTCTTAACCTAGATGCCACTAAAGCGTTCGACACAGTCTCGTGGCCCTTTTTACTGTCCACTTTGTTTAGGCGAGGGTTTGGTCCTAAATTCCAAGGCTTGGTGGGTTACATCCAAGATAGTGTCACCACTTCGCTGTGGCTTAATGGGAGTCTGTCGGCTCCGATTGACATCTTCAGAGGTACCCGTCAGGGGTTTCCACTGTCACCATTATTGTTTAATTTGGCACTGGACCCCCTGTTGTATTGCCTTTGCCCGTTGAGCTCTCGCGGTGAGATACCATGGAGGGAGCGTTCAGTAGAGGTAAATGCTTTCGAGGATGATGTGCTCCTTGTCCTTCGCGGTCCGTGTGAGACACTGCCATAAGTTTTACGAATTTTGGAGGAGGTTGGAGGACTTACCATATCAATGCGGAAAAATCGTTAGCCTTGATGCTTAGGGGTCCATCAGCCCCTTCTCGGGCCTCGGCTTATCCCTTCTAGTGGTGTAAGTCTTCGATACCATATTTGGGAATCAACATCACCAGGTCTCCCTCCCTCCTATATAAATATAACATAACCTCTTATATTCGCTCGTTGGAGAAGAAGCTCACAGATTGGAGAAACTTACCACTGTCTTATATAGGCAGGGGAAACCTTCTCAAGGCTGTGGAGTTCCCAATATTGCTGTATATTATGCACTCTTTGCCTTTGTTCCTTAGACGAAGAGATGTGAAGAATATACATGCACTATTTCGACGTTTTGTGTGGAAGGGGGGCAGGCCTAGAATCCTGCTGGTGATCTTGCAACAGCAACAGTCTGATGGAGGGATTGGTCTGCCCAACGTGAGGGCATATAATGTGGCGGTGCTGGATACGACACGGTTCGGTGTTTGCGGACTCTGTGTCGGACCAGCTCTCGCTGTGGAGATTATCACGGATAAACTTTTTACATCAACCGTTTCACCTTAGTCCAGAGGGGGTTAAAGCTAACCCTTTATTGTTTTCAATGTGGCGGGTGTGGCAACATCTGAGAAGCAAACTGCAGTTGCATCCTCAAGCATCTCTATTACACACCTTCCTAGCAAACCCGGAGTTTCAGGAGTGTTCCTCTCATACGGAATTTTACAGATGGAAACAGGGGGGAATTACCTCTGCATATCATCTCATAAATATGAAAACACGGAACATTTTGTCCCTGGAGGAACTTAGAAATAAATATCCAGATGTGGGGATATCCATCTTCCCTTACATATGCGCCCATAGTTATGTTGCCAGATTAATCTCCCGGGTGTCTCCAATGGAGTGGGACCAGACTCTTTGGATATTATTGCGCCGGGGCACCTCTTCAAGAGGTTTGACCTCCCAACTTTATAAACTGACTCACATGAAGCTAGATTTTTCCAAGACTACTATGGCAATTACCAAATGGGAGACGGACGATCACAGCCTGGAGTTACATACACTACATATAGCTCTGAATAACAGTAAAAAATGTCTTCTTTTCAGAAGATATAGGGAGATGACCCTTCAATTAAATCAAAGGGCTTATATAACTCCTAGAAACACCAAATACCTTCAGGTAATAATGAATAAATAAGTGCACACTTAAAATATAACTTTTAATGCAACAATATAGTAAAAAAGGGGAAAAAAAATCCCTACAAGCCCTATTAATGTCTATCTATTTACACTAT
The DNA here is from genome assembly GCA_025379985.1 of Phyllomedusa bahiana. NCBI lineage: Eukaryota > Metazoa > Chordata > Amphibia > Anura > Hylidae > Phyllomedusa > Phyllomedusa bahiana. The sequence continues at coordinate 17,625 of JAODAL010017462.1, forward strand.
ATGAAGATAAACGGAGTAACCGCCCTGAAAAAGGGCGACCCCGTATAACTAGCTAACTGAATCCCTACAATTCCCTAAAGCAATACCAAGACAAAAAGGAAAATACCAAACAAAAAAAAAAGTGTGAAATTAATCCATCACCAACCAATTAACGATTACTACATGAAGAATTAACATGTAGTAATCGTTAATTGGTTGGTGATGGATTAATTTCACACTTTTTTTTTGTTTGGTGTTATTTTCCTTTTTGTCTTGGTATTGCTTTAGGGAATTGTAGGGATTCAGTTAGCTAGTTATACGGGGTCGCCCTTTTTCAGGGCGGTTACTCCGTTTATCTTCATATAGTGTAAATAGATAGACATTAATAGGGCTTGTAGGGATTATTTTTCCCCTTTTTACTATATTGTTGCATTAAAAGTTATATTTTAAGTGTGCACTTATTTATTCATTATTACCTGAAGGTATTTGGTGTTTCTAGTGGTTTGGCTTTGTTTAGGTGAGAATACCGGGTAGTTTATCTGGGGATATTTCTTTCTCCCTGTCATTATAATAGAAGGAATATTGTGGTTTGTTGATTTTTGCTCGCATTTTGTTTGGAACTTTTGATTTGATATTCTTTTTACGGGGGAATTTTTTTGTGGTATGGCTCAACTGCTGAACTGTGACAAATGGCTCTCTGACGTTGAAGGTGTATTCTCAGATAGGGAATTCTCCTCTTTGAATCAAGATACAGTGTCATTACAATTTCTATTTAAAGAATTGAACGCTAAATATAAGGCATACATTAAATCTTGGTGGGAACTCAAGTCTCTAGAAAATTATTATAAGAATAACATCGTACCAAGGGGTTTGCGTATTCCATTTCTCCCAGCCCCTAGGTCTCGGAACCCAGAGCTTATGAGCAAATGGGAAAGTGAGGCTACTGCTTCTTCTCTACGCTTTATCACTTTGTTGATTGATGAAGAAAAAAACATTTTAAATAGATCTCTTAAGAGTTTGAAGGAGACAGCTGAACTGACGATCAGAAAAAAAGCTGAACCCGAATATAGTAAACTAGAGACAGATCTACAAGTAAATATTGATAAATTTACGACCTTTCTCAAAGAACGTAAACACAAACAATTTGTCCGTGACTTGACGGAGTTTAGGGAGAATCGTGCATACTCCTCAATTACTCCTAATAATCGTAATTTTGACATAGAACCTTCATCATCAGAAACTGATTTATCCGATAGTGACTCACGTCGAACATACCGTAATCCCAGTAGGTCTCCTTTTCGCACAAGACATCAGGCCTATAATAGAACAACATGGGTTCCCAAAAGAAGACAAAGAGCCGGGAACAACAAAACAAATGGCCCAGTAGATGGACCATCTGGATTGGGGTCATCTTTGCCATCTGCCTCACAACAGATTCCGCAGCCACAATCTACACCGGTCTCTACAGTCTCTTTTTTAGAAAAGATCCTACAGACCAATTAGTACTTAATACACCTGAGAGTACTCAGTCAAATCAGATTATTAATTTGTCTCACAGAGTTCTTACGTCTAGTGAGGTCTCTGTCTTAAATAAGGGACTTTCCTTTATACCAAGTAACACCTTTTCAGCATTTGGATGGGTGAAGGATATCCACTTATTTGCACGTAAACTCAAGTGGAAAAAATTCTTCAAATTACTTGAGGAACGAGAATGCCAAGATTTAGGGATTAACCCTGGAGACCTCGCGGATGTACACCTTTTAACAGGTCTACTCGAGGAAGGAGAGAGGGACCGATCGAAGGGTCCTTTCACTGATCTCCGATTAAAGAGTATTAAAATGCCCCCTGTCGAGGATTCTAACATTGACACCTTTGTACGTGTCGTGTGTACTGCCATAGAACATCTCGAGCAAGAGAAAAATGATAAACGTTTTAATCTTTTTAAAGAGGAGTACTTGGCCCTAAAAAACCTTGAACAAGATCGTACAGTCGTTATTAAACCCTCGGACAAGGGGGGGAACGTTGTAGTCTTAGATCATGAAGACTACTGCAAAATGTGTCTTTCATTATTAAATGACCGTTCTGGCTACAACGTTCTCCCCGCAAATCCAGTATCATGTTTTAAGGCTGAACTTGAATCTATACTAAAAGAGGGTTTGTCCTTGGGCTTGATCAAAAAACACAAATTTGATTTCATGTTACCAACTTTTCCACAAATGGCTACCTTCTATGGACTGCCTAAAGTCCACAAGGGGCTTTGTCCCCTTAAATGCCGCCCTATTGTTTCGGGTATAAATAGCCTTACACAGAATGCAAGTTTGTATATCGATAAGATCCTGGCCCCTCTAGTGTTGTCTTTACCATCTTACATTAGGGATACGACTGATCTCTTGTCCAAATTGGATGGGATTAATGTGGATTCTAACACCTGGCTTTGTAGTGTAGATGTGGAAGCACTCTATAGTTCTATTCCCCACCATGCAGGTCTGGAGGCTGTGCAATTCTTTCTAGACACGAGAAGTACCTTTTTGCGTGCCCATGGACAGTTTGTAGTAAAACTACTTGAGTATGTATTGACCCATAATTTTTTTCTATTTAATGGTCGTTGGTACCACCAGCTCAGGGGGACGGGTATGGGGAGCCCTTGTGCTCCCTCTTATGCTAATCTCCTCCTGGGCTGGTGGGAAAGGACAATAGTATTCTCAGAACAGCTAGGGGAGTTCCAGGACTATATCCTGTTCTGGGGGCGTTATATAGACGACGTCTTCATCCTATGGACAGGGTCAGATATCCTTTTTCAAAAATTCGTTGACCAACTTAATATCAATCAGATTGGTTTAGGATTCACCTCTGTAATACATAGATCCGAATTGGTATTCCTGGATGTTATAATCTCTAAAGGATCTCATGGGGCATTAGAGACCTCTTTATACCGCAAGCCGACAGCAGGAAACAACTTGCTGCGTTGGGATAGCCATCATCCCTTCCCACTACGGCGTGGCATACCGAAAGGACAATACATCCGGGCTCGGAGGAATTGTTCTTCAGTACCATCATTCAAACAAGAGGCCAACTCTCTGAGGACTAGATTTTTAGAACGGGGTTATCCCCAACACATATTGTCTGAAGCCTATCAATTTGCGTGTTCAGCAGATCGAGCGTCCCTGCTGTCCCAGAAGAAGAAACCCGAGATCTCTAGTACAGTTAGGATAGTGGGTACTTTTGATTCTGCCTCACAAAAGGTTAGGGATATCATCTCAAATTTTTGGCCCATCTTATCTCAGGACCCCTCTCTCAAGAATTTCGTTGACGCATATCCGAGCATTACCTATAGAAGGGGTAAAAATATTGGTGATTCGTTGGTCCATAGTCATTTCTCCCCGCCCACGCCAACTTCAATGTGGCTTCGTCCAAGTATTACAGGCATGTTTAAATGTGGTAATTGTAGGGCTTGCCAATATGTTCGGGTCTCTAAATGTGTTACAAATCTTATTACTGGCAAGTCTTTTAAATTGTATGATTTTGCTAATTGTAAAACAAAAGGGGTGATTTATCAGGCCACATGCCCATGCCCCCTAATGTATGTGGGAAAGACCATCCGGGAAGTGAGGAGGAGAATTCTCGAACACATAGGGGATGTTAAACATGTTCGCGACACCCCACTTGCTAAACATATGAATCTGAGACACCGTGACAATCCGTTAGCAATTTCTCTCTCAGTTATAGAGGTATTGTTTCCATCACCACGTAAGGGTGACTTTGAGAGAAAGATTCTGCAAAGAGAAGCCAATTGGATATTCCGCCTTAAAACTGTTCAGCCTTTTGGACTAAATGAGTCCCTCTCTTTTGTATCGTTTATCTGATTTTTCTTGTATGGCTTATCTGATCCCCCGTATCAGACATTGATATAATTTTCATATCTCCTATCCTTGTTTATCTCTCTATGGTAACATTGAATTTGCCCTTATGTTTTGTCTTTGCTCTACAGTTCGTTTGTTGCTGGCTAATAAGTAGTGAGCTGGACCATCTTTCATAATCTATATTATTCCAGGTGTCCTATACTTATATTTTCCCATTTTATTTAACTTTTTATGTTAGTAGTAATTGTTAGATTTATGGGTTTTTTACATTCATGTTTATCTGTTTCTTTTGTTTAGGGCGCCTGGTCTTCATTTGTACTTAATAGACCCTCTTTAATACTCCGCGCTGCGGCTCATTGTTGTTGTTTTTTTGTTTTTATTTTAGCAGCTATTCAGCTGGGCTATGCGCGGGCACTTACCCTAGCATCACGGCGGCGCTTAGTTTTATCTGCGCCTGCGCCCGTTCTCTCACTCTGGGCGACATCTATAACCAGCGGGGCTTCGCTTATTGTTGCTTGGCGACGCCGGACGCGACTACTAGGGACGCAGGCGCCCTGTGTCAATCAGGATTTCTCATGGCGGCGCCTAGTTCTATCTGCGCCTGCGCCCGTTTTCTCACTGCGAGCAACATCTATAACCAGCGGGGCTTCGCTTACTGTTGCTTGGCGACGCCGGACGCTACTACTAGGGGCGCATGCGCCCTGTGTGAATCGGGATTCCTCTAGTAGCGCCTTCCAGCCCGTATTGATCATTACCGAGCAGATGGGGTTATGTATTTCCGGTGGAATGCTTTAGATCCTCACTATTTAAACAGCAATGTTCGTTCTAATATGCAGCACATCATGCTCCCTGCATTATCTATTTGAATCTACCAGGATCCCTTGTCCTTCATCTGCATTGGCTACACATTATGGCACAAGAAGGGACGTAAGCATATATTTTGCATATGTATCTTTGGCAATACCATTTGGATGTTTTTTGTACTATCCCCTGTTGAATCCGCTTGATCAGCGGAAGAAACGCGTTGGGATAGAGGGATAGATATATGTTAATTCTTCATGTAGTAATCGTTAATTGGTTGGTGATGGATTAATTTCACACTTTTTTTTTGTTTGGTATTTTCCTTTTTGTCTTGGTATTGCTTTAGGGAATTGTAGGGATTCAGTTAGCTAGTTATACGGGGTCGCCCTTTTTCAGGGCGGTTACTCCGTTTATCTTCATATAGTGTAAATAGATAGACATTAATAGGGCTTGTAGGGATTATTTTTCCCCTTTTTACTATATTGTTGCATTAAAAGTTATATTTTAAGTGTCAACTTATTTATTTATTATTACCTGAAGGTATTTGGTGTTTCTAGTGGTTTGGCTTTGTTTAAGTGAGAATACCGGGTAGTTTATCTGGGGATATTTCTTTCTCCCTGTCATTATAATAGAAGGAATACTGTGGTTTGTTGGCTTATATAACTCCAATCAGAGGTCACAAAATGGGAATCTACCAAGATAACTCCTGCTTTCGATGTAAATCTTCTGGGGCAGACATGTTTCATTGTTTATGGAGCTGCCCAGTCATCCAAACTTTCTGGGATAAAATTATAACATTTAAAACTTCTAATTTAACAAATTATGTCCCTAGGACTCTGTTATGGGCCATTTTTGGCCACATTGATGTTCAGGAGACCCCATGCATGCCAGGATGCCGGAACTTCTCCACTTGATTTCTGCGGCAGGTATAAAAACAATCCTGCATACTTGGATAACCGAGACCCTACCGCCCTTCAAACTCTTTTTAGAGAAACTCTCATACATAATGAAGATGGACTGGGTGGAGGCCACCTTGCAAAAGGAATCAAGAGTGAGAAATTTCTTTGCAATATGGGAAAGTTATATCTCTCTCTTGCCAGAACGTGTCCAGCGTGCGATTAGGGAGTGCTTTTACTTGACCTCATGGTATCAAAACAGGCTCTTGGATGGTGATAAGCCAATACCTGGTTCATAGTGGAAGGGGGGTGGGACATACCCTTGGGGTGGCCGCGCGTCGCCTGTCAACTTGTTCTTGGCCTTTGGGACTAAGGAGCTCAGAAAGTTTGTTTTTTGATTATGACGTACGTTAACACACAGGAACCTGGAATAATGGGTTTCTTTACCTTCTTGATACTTGCCCTAATGTTCTTTGACACACATGCCGGTATCTTTAGTCAAAAAACAGACCAGAGAGAGCGAGGAGTAATGCTGCCGCAATAACGAGGAAACAATAGGTAATATTGATCTGACTACATTATCAGGTAGCCATAAACAGATGTGATTATTGCTGTTAGATCTCTTCTATTGGACGATGAGAAGAGAAGGACGAACACAGGCTGGAAGCATGTTTGGTCATAACATATATTATTGGTTTCTTGTGATTTATGTTATTTTGGGGAAGAGGGGTTAAATAGGAAGGGGGGAGTTTAGGGAAGATAAAAAGGGGGGATAAAAGGGTACTTCCCGAAAGTTATGAAAGTTTTCACATGTATAAGAGTTTTGATCTGTATTATCTCTTGTATGGGATACTGTATCACGTTTTTCTTTTCGTGGTGTTTGGAACTACCCAATAAAACATTTAAGAAAAAAAAAATGATTTCACCCCCAACACTGCAAAAATTGAACTTTTGGGCACTGAGTATGATTTAGCAAATCCAAGCTCTCTCTAGTATATATCCATGTAAATGAGAGGTAGGCATTATGTGAGTCTGCAAATGTCACCAAATAACAGATTCTGGGTGTGGGAAAGATGCAGCCAGCAATCCCAAACGCCCTAACTATTGCTGTCTATGGGGGGGAAAATGCTATCTAAGGATTGATTCCCTAAGCTTGTTGCACACCTCCCTAACTACTTACCTAACTAATCTAAAAAGCAGCTTTTCCATTCTGTACAGTACAGTGAGTGAGCTGAAAATGGCGTTCAGAACGCAATACAGTGAAATATATATAACATGGTCATATGATTTTAGCAGCCAATGAGAGCCCTACACCTCAGCGATGACGTTTTGACACTTCTCTGTGCTCTGCATTGGATGGGCGCCACAAGTGCAGAAAAGCACTTAAAACTATTAAAATGGCATGTCAAACACCAGATCGAACTCGAACATTTACTCGAACGAACAGTAAAATGTTCGGTTTGAGTTCAAGAAAATCGATATGTTCGACTCAAACTTAAAGGGGTTGTCACACTGCATTGATTCTTCTTACCTCAGTCCTGTTTTCTTGGTTTCACTTTGAATTCAAGGGCGTGTTTACTGTCTTCTAGTGGACTGCAGTAGAAACCAGGTCTGTAGCTATAGCGACCAGTGCTGGCAGCCTATCAGGATAGATCAAACAGGTCTGTAGCTATAGTGACCTGAGGAGCTGATGCAGCCCATACAAGAGGGGATATCTAGGATAGGTAGGACACGTTTAATGGACACATATTGGAAAGTGACTTGTTTTTTCAAGATCTTTAACATAAAAAGCAATCCTTGTAGTGAGACAACCCCTTTAACTTTTCTTGAATAGTTCAACACTAGTGACATCCCCCTAAAGTTTTACACAAGTGAACCGCTAGAGGACAGCAACACTCCACTCTTCATAAACCAACACTGGAACAACCTAAATGTATTTAGTTCTATACAGACACACTCAATTAAATAAGTAGTAAAAAACAAAGATTGGGCCAGCGCTGAAGTCCTAGATCATGATAACCAAAGAAGCAGGAATACAACAGAGCGTCCAATGGTGAGATAGCCAAATTCTCACCTACAACAGCCCAAAATCGATGTAAAGTAGGACATCAGCATAAAAAACTTCTTTAGTAAAGAATCAGGAGTACAAAAAATGTGCAATGTTGCGGCTCAAAAATACCAGCGTAGCCTTTCTCAAGCATGCTTAAGAAAGACTCCGCTGGTATTTTTGAGCTGAAACGTTGCACTTTTTTTTGTACTCCTGATTCTTTATTAAAGAAGTTTTTTATGCCGACGTCCTACTTTACATCGTTTTTACACTCAATTAAATTGTCATTTATCACAATCTGCAACTGGAAATATCCTAGAGAGAAAAGAGTGACCACAAAATACTAAGACTATACTAATTACTATTTTGCCGTAGGCAAACCTCAACTCTTTACTACTCTGTCACACAATTAAAACATGACTTTTTTTTATTATACTAAATATTACCTCTAAATCACTATTCTAAAAACCAACACTATACCATCTCCTTATTTTTCTATTAACCTGTATCTTAATCTATAACTCCTGACCAGTAGTGGATATATTAGAGCTAGTTTAAATATTTCTAATCCCTAAATTTCTATCTTCCTTGATAATACTAAATAGCTACATATACATTGATGAACGGGAACCCTATATACAAAGAGACTTGCTAGCTATCAATAGACATCCAACTAGCTGGGCCATTAATCGCTATTGTAATGGGCAATTCAGAATCTCACTATCTCAAAAATTAACCCTCTGCAGCGGGTTAACAAGGAGGGTAAGGTGTCAAAAATTAAAATGCCGTGCCTGACCTCCCTGACATGTTTCATCAGCAACCTGACCTCATCAGAGGATAGAGGTCCGGTCCCATGTAGCTAAAACTGCTTCCTTATATTTGAAACAAAGTCCGCCCATCATGGAGAAATCTCCAATCTCTAAAGCGATCTAAGTATTCCACTCCCCCTTATAGCTAAAACATGCCTTTCTACCATTTTCTACATTATATCATTGGTCCTCGTATCACGTACCCACCGCGTTGTCACTCGCACCTGTGCGATATAGCGCTCGAGCACTTCCGCCCTTCTTATGACAGATTTCCGCCCTGTTAATATAGTCACATAGCGCATGCGCGATCAGATCCACTCTCGTCTTCCGTCATATTCAGCAGCCTAAGTGCTATTTCTACATATTATATTGCGTTATTACCGATTATCGCCCTGCAGTGTTCGGCACTTAGCTCTTACTTCTATTCTGTGGGCGTTGACCTTATAGTAGGGAGGAATAACTACACATTTACCAATTCTCCATGGACATATTATACAGGTTCTATCAATGTTATATACCACTGACCGTATTTGTGATTGAACCTTATTCTACTAGTATTGTATGCAAATATTCAGGGAAATGGCAATTTATTAAATGAATGCTGCAAATGAGAAACCCTCGTTGAAACCATTTGGATTTAGTGTATTCAATCGATATATCCATTTAGCCTCTACCTGCAGTAAAATTAAATCCAAATGGTCTTTCCTTGGACCTAATTTCTTAACACATATTCCCCAAAAACTTAATACATCTATATTACCATTATGTACCTCCAAAATGAGTCTAGCTAGGGGAGTATCACCTTTAGTTTTCATAGTGCTCAGATGTTTTGAAATCTGCCTACGGAACTCCTGTATGGTATTGCCAACATAAATCATGGGACAAGTGCACATAGCCCCATCAATTACCCCTTTTGTTTTACAATTGATAAACTGCCTTACTTCAAATTTCCTTTTTTCAAAGGGATTAACAAATTCTTTCGTTTTCCAAATAAACTAACAAAAGGAACAATTCCCACAGGGATATGAACCTGCTACTGGGGATTTTAGCCATGTTGTCTTTTTTATCCCCTAAAAATTGTCTATGTACTAACTCATCTCTACGGTTTTTGCCTCTTCTATATGTCACACTTGGATATTTTTAAATCATTTCAGAAAAGTCAGGATCAGCTCTCAAAATTTTCCAATGCCTCTTAGTATACCTCTTATCTCATTGGCTCAGCTATTAAAAGTACCAATACATCTAATTATCTCAGTCTTGTTCTCCTTCTTATGTTTACTTGTTAATAATTGCCCTCTGTCACTGGTGTTCGCTCTATTTTATGCCTTACTTAGACATCTTTTAGGTTAGCCTCTTGCTTGGAACCGTGCATTGAGGTCAATACATTCTTTATCAAAAGCCTAAATTTTTTTAACAATTTCACGGGCTCCTAAATATTGGCCTATAGGTATTCCTTTCTATAGGGAAGGTGGATGCCAACTAGCAAAATGTAGCAAACAGTTTGTGGCCGTGCCTTTACGATAAATGGTTGTCTGAACTTGATTGTTCTCATCCAATATTATTTGAAGATCTAAAAAATTTTTTTTTTTGATAAATTTTCAGATTTTAAATTTTATAAAAATTCATTTTTTTTGGGTCTTTCAACAAAATCCTTAAAAACTTCTTCACTTCATTCCCAAAAAAATCTAAATATCATCAATGAAATGACCCCAAAACAAAATCTGATCTGTGAAGTGCTTAAAGTGTTCAGAAAAAAACAATAACATTCTCCCACCAACCTAAGAATAAATTAGCAAAAATTTGGTGCACAAACTGTGCCAATAGGGTTCCCTTTTTGATGATAAAAATGTTACAAAAGAAAATATTGTGCGTAAAAACAAATTCCAATAGCTGTAAAAAAAATTCTTTTATGGTCAACAAATTGTATTCCTCTGGTGTTCAAAAAGTATTAAACGGCCTTCAAGCCAAGATCATGTCTGATATTGCTATATAAAGCTTCTACATCTAGACTAGCATCTAGACTAGCAAATGTATTTTCACTCAATACTAGATCATTTATTCTCATGACAGTATTATTATTCATATTTGACATTTCTCCATTCCCTTTGTCTATTGGTATGACTGTATTGACACTTGATATAATCGCTTGTGCCCCCACAACATTGAATCTAACACCACAGGGTACAGAGGACTGTAATAAATTTGGTCCTGACATCTGATTTCCAATTCCATTTGAAACCACTTCTGATTGACATATCGGGGGACTTTGTTGTTGCAATGTTTGTTTAGTTGGCTTTTTAGTTTTATAATTGGTCCAAACATTCGGGGTTTTTTTGTCCCTTTTCTTTGAGCCCATAGAAATTGTTCAACAATGGAGGTTTTTATTAAAGAATGTATTGAACCCAATGCACGGTTCCAAGCAAGAGGCTACCCTAAAAGATGTCTAAGTAAGGCACATAATAGAGCGATCACCAATGACAGAGGGCAATTATTAACAAGTAAACATAAGGAGAACAAGACTGAGTTAATTAGATGTATTAGTACTTTTAATAGCAGAGCCAATGAGATAAGAGATATACTGAGGCAGCATTGGAAAATTTTGAGAGCTGATCCTGACTTTTCTGAAGTGATTTCAAAATATCCAAGTGTGACATATAGAAGAGGTAAAAACCTCAGAGATGAGTTAGTACATAGCCGCTTTGTAGGGGATAAAAAAGACAACATGGCTAAAATCCCCAGTAGCAGATTCATATTCCTGTGGGAATTGTTCCTTTTGTTCGTTTATTTGGAAAATGAAAGAATTTGTGAATCCCTTTGATAATGGGAAATTTGAAATAAGGCAGTTTATCAATTGTAAAACCAAAGGGGTAATTTATGGGGCTATGTGCACTTGTCCCATGATTTATGTTGGAAAAACCATACAGGAGTTCCGTAGATGGATTTCAAAACATCGGAGCAGTATTAAAACTAAAGGTGATACTCCCCTAGCTATATTTACTATTTTGCCATAGGCAAACTTAAACTCTATCAGTTCTCAAACTATAAAGCACTAAAACTTAACTTTTATTTTATATATATATATATATATATATATATATATATATATATATATATATATATATATATATATATATATAAATAACACTTAACCTCGGTAAACACCATTTTAAAAACCTGATTCCTAACCTCTCAATTTGTCCCTTTCTAATTGTGAAGGAATAGCTCCTTTTCTATTATTAAATCTGGTGGAACACCACCTTTTAGCAGGGAAACCCTATATATACAGTGATTTGCTAACTCCAAACAGGAATCCAATACATCTTCTGTGGCTAATCATCCCTAATCTGATGGGTATGAAACATATAAGGTTTCCTTTTGAGACCCTCTGTAGCGGGTAACACAGTAGAAAGAGGTAGAAAATCACAAATTAAAATGTCATGCCTCCCCAACATGTTTCACCAGCTAACTGGCTTCATCAGGGGACAGAGGCCCAGTCCCACGTGGTCTAGCTCATTTCCTTTTATATGATCTTAGGTACACACCCTATTCAGGTGCTCGCCAATTGGCCACCAGTGATTCAACAATATCCATTCCCCCTTTTTCTCTCCTGCATGCATACTGATGCTGCTGCTGCGTTCTTATAAACAACATTCCTCAGGCAAATTCACCCTCTCCATAGAGGGCTTCGGCCCAATCTTACCATGCCGTCCGCGCACTGTACAAATGGACATTTCTGCCCTGTGACAGACGTCCGTCCAACTTCTCTCACATTACTGCGTCTCCGCGGCTCACCTAGAATAGACTAAGCAGAATAGGTATTGCATTGTACAGCACAATGCTAACTTTGTCCCTTCCAATAAACCTTTTCCCTTCTATGTCTAATATGCATATTCATTGGGAATATGTACTCCATTATACGGTACACTGCTATCTTTGTCCCTTCCCATAAACCTCTTCCCCTCTGTATCTAATATGCATATTCATTTTCTAAAGCTTCAGGCCTTATGATATTCCTGCCCTCCCTCCCGCAATTTCCCCTCCCACCTTCCCCACTAAATGTCCAGGGCAGAAATGTCCATTGGTACAGTGCGCGGGCGGCATGGTAAGATAGGGCGGAAGCCCGCTATGGAGATGGTGAATTTTCCTGAGGAATGTTGTTTATGAGAATGCAGCAGCAGTAAATAGTATCAGTATGCATGCAGGAGAGAAAAAGGGGGAATGGGTATTATTGAATCTCTGGTGGCCAATTGGTGATTACCTGAATAGGGAGCTAGACGACATGGGACTGGGCCTCTGACCCCTGATGAAGCCAGTTAGCTGGTGAAACATGTTGGGGAGGTCAGGCATGACATTTTAATTTTCTACCTCTTTCTACTTTGTGAGAGTCTCACAAGGAAACCTTATATGTTCATGCCCATCAGATTAGGGATGACTGCCCAAGTAAGATGTTTTGGATTTCTTTTTGGAGTTAGCAAATCACTGTACATATAGTGTTTCTCTGCTAAAAGGTGGTGCTCCACCAGACTTGATAATAGAAAAGGAGTTATTCCTTCACAATTAGAAAGGGACAAATTGAGAGTTTAGAAATCAGGTTTTTAAAATAGTGTGTATCAAGGTTAAGTGTTATATATATAATAAAAGTTAAGTTTTAGTGCTTTATAGATTGAGAACTGATAGAGTTTAAGTTTGCCTATGACAAAATAGTAAAGATAATTATTAAAAGTCACTCTTTGTTCTCTTGCTAGCTTCCCATTTTTTGAGACTATTTGACTCCCCTAGCTAGACACATTTTGGAGTAACATAATGGTAATATAGATGTAATAAGTTTTTGGGGTATCTGTGGTAAGAAATTAGGTCCAAGGAAAGACAATTTGGATTTAATTTTACTACAGAAAGAGGCTAAATGGATATATCGATTGAATACACTAAATCCAAATGGTTTGAAAAAGGGTTTCTCGTTTGCAGCATTCATTTAATACATTCTGCCATTTCCCTGAATATTTGCATACAATACTAGTAGAATAAGGTTCAATCACAAATACGGTCAGTGGTATATAATATTGATAGAACCTGTATAATATGTCCGTGGAGAATTGGTAAATGTCTAGTTATTCCTCCCTACTATAAGGTCAACGCCCACAGAATAGAAGAGCTAAGTGCCGAACACTGCAGGGCGATAAGCGGTAATAGCACGATATAATATGTAGAAATAGCACTTAGTCTGCTGAATATGACGGAAATCCGTCATAAGAGAGGCGGAAGTGCTCGAGCGCTATACCGCACAGGCGCAAGTGACAACGCGGTGGGTACGTGATACGAGGACCAATGATATAATGTAGAAAATGGTAGCAGGGCATGTTTTAGCTATAAGGGGGAGTGGAATACTTAGATCGCTACAGAGATTGGAGATTTCTCCACGATGGGTGGACTTTATTTTTCAAATATAAGGAAGTAGTTTTAGCCATATGGAACCGGACCTCTATCCCTTGATGACGCCAGGGAGCTGGTGAAACATGTCAGGGAGGTCAGGCACGGCATTTTAATTTTTGACACCTTACCCTCCTTGTTAACCCGCTGCAGAGGGTTAATTTTTGAGATAGTGAGATTTTGAATTGTGCATTACAATAGGGATTAATGGCCCAGCTAGTTGGATGTCTTTTGATAGCTAGCAAGTCACTTTGTATATAGGGTTCCCGTTCATCAATGTACATGTAGCTATTTAGTATTATCAAGCAAGATAGAAATTTAGGGATTAGAAATATTTAAACTAGCTCTAATATATTCACTACTGGGCAGGAGTTATAGATTAAGATACAAGTTAATAGAAAAATAAGGAGGGGTATAATGTTGGTTTTTAGAATAGTGATTTAGAGGTAATATTTAGTATAATAATAAAAGTTAAGCTTCAATTGTGTGACAGAGTAGTAAAGGGTTCAAGTTTGCCCACTGCAAAATAGTAATTAGTATATTTTGTGGTCACAATTTGCAGTGTTGCTTTAAAAGTGAAATAAGTATCTGTTTTGTTACTGAACTTTGTTTTGTTGTCTTGTATCCAGTTTTTTATTGGCGGGGGCTTTTGTTTGGTTTTGACTTTCTCTGGTTTTTTCTTCTCCTTAGGGGCGGCTGCACTCAATAGGTGAGATAATTTATCTTACTTCATACTTGTTTGGTTTGCATTGTGTATGCACATTAATTTGTTTTTTTTGTTGCTATTTTTTTCCTTCTATTTTTTGGTTGTGTATATGCGTTATTTTTGCACATGAATATTTCCTTGCGGTTAGTATAACTGTTTACTATAATAAGTCTCGCATAGAAGTAGAAGTTATTACATTTCATTTGAGAATTGTCATTGTATGATTACAACAAGGTACAAAGAAAATCGCCACATGCTCAAATTTTTTTAAAGTAATATAGAAAGTGTCCCTGGCAAGGAGTGCCTCAGTGAAGGGGTATTATAGGAGGCTATAAACATTTGTTTTAGTCCATCGGGAGAGGTGGGTACTATTCCCTTTGGTTAATAAGGACTTCATAAACATGGGGAAATTGTGTCATCAACTTGCAGAAAGAACAAGTTTGATGTCCCCCCAGATAGGAATAAGTACATCCTATATACCGGAGGAAGTCCTATAACCCATATGCTAAAATTATATGGGTAGACATACATCATTTTTGGAGTAAAATGGCGAATGTGTATACCTGAGTTACCTCAAGAAGGTACATTGGATTTAGAGACATTACAGAAGATAGCTTCTTGTTGTATAGAACAGAAAGAAATGGAAATGTTTTGCAATTGGATAGGTGAAGCCAAAACGCAGTTGTTATCTTCAGGGGACACCTCAGATAACACGGACAACCCCATCATTAACACCATGACACGCTACCTCTTGATACTACACCAAAACCTTCAGATGGTGGTACAGTCAAAAAAAGTATTGATTAAACAAAAAGCTAATGAACATTGTTGATGATGCTGAGGATGACATGTTTACATGTTTTGTACAGAGCATCGGTCTAAAAAATAAAGAGAGACCTTACGATAGCACTCGCTAAGATTGCTTCAAAAACCCCCATACCCTGACCCAACCCTAACAGCAGCACTCATCAAACCCAAAACAATCAGATATCTATTGCAAGGAATAATCCTGACTGCCTATCCCCCCGTTACTCGGCCCGTAAATCCCAATCCCCGTTTATAAGAATCTAGAAGGGGCCAGGGTGTAAAAATACCCCATCAAAAAAAACCACTTGGGCCTCAATACACAAAAACTCCCATTGAAAAAAAAACAATCGCTCTACTTAACAAACACTACATAAAAAACATAAAACATTAAAAGGGCCAGGGTATACCACAATATAGAGCTCCCCATCATAAGAGGGGGGAGGACAAGACAAGATAAGCAAGTTGAAGCACAACAGGTAACAGAGCAGAGAAGTTAAACCCTTTACAGGTCTTACAGGCCCAAAAAAATGAAGAGTGGACCATGAGAAGGCCTTATTTCACCAATGTTTATTGCAGTTAGCTAAACAAGTTGGGGATTACAAAATAGAACCGATAGGAAGCCTGGGAGTTGATAAATAAGATGCGTATCCCCACAACATGATTGGGGCAGGACCCTTGTACAATTTTGCATTGTATTTTCACCCCAGCTGAACACAAGATCTCCTTAAAAACACAGCTTATGATGGAGATGACCCAGATTTTGGCAGTGATGTTGGATAACATGGAACATAATAACCCGAAATTTTTTGATGAATTTAAAAAAGGGGGCAGATTGGAAGCTATTAATTTATATACAACTGCTGGCCTAAGGGTCTGTACGGGAATACCCTTATAGATTTAAAAAGCTTGTTAAGAAAATAGTGGGGATCAAATTTAAACACTTTTACGTGCAGTACAACCTTTACTTTGCAAACTTTTTTTCCAAGGTCTGTTTGAAACATTTGTATACCAGGTTAACCATTCAATTGCCCCACTGGAAGTCAATGGAGATGTCAGAAATCCCAAAGAGTTTATATGATCATGAGATAATTTAGAAAATGCAAAGGTAAAAGAAAGGGGGAGAAGTTTTTTTTTTTTTTTTTAATATTTTATTACCCCGAATCATGACAAGTAAAGTACAAATTTCATTCAAGATTCCTTATGAAAATTGAAAATATTTTTACAAAGGTAACTTACAAAATACAGTAAAAATGATTTGTGCTCTGGGTTGTTTTTTTTTTTCTCCCATAAAAAAAAAAACCCCTTTCCCCCCCCCCCCCCCCCTGTAAACTTAAACCCCCGCGGTGTCCTTACCCTCTGCGCCAATTTTTAAAGCACCCTTTGGTCCCCTGGTTGCCCTCGCAAAAAATATTGTGTTTTGAAGGTTCCTCTTTTCCCTTTTTTCCCCTATACAAAAAAGTGTTAGATTTTAAAAGGTTTCCTTTTTTTTTATAAATGCCCCCAAGCACCTACCCTTGTTCTTTGGCTATTTTTTCTATAAAAAAAACATTCTCTGGGGGACCTCGTGATTTCTGCTACCCCGGGCCCGAGGACTTATAGTGTTCCAAATGCAGCGTTTTGTGAGCAAAAAAGAGTGTAGCCCCTTGCCGTTCAGGACTTCTCTTGATTCCCCCTTTTGGGCCCTTTTAACTATATGGTGGAAAAAAGCTTTGGGGTGCAAGGGATTTAATGTTTCCTAAGCCCCCAATCACCCCTATAACAGTTTTCCCCACATGCGTTGGATTTCCGAAAACAACCAAGACAATGAAAAAATCTGCCTTGTTAGACAATTTTGGGTATGCCGTAAGTATTCTGATTTAGATTTATAAGGGATATTAAAAGCATATTGGGCCCGGGTGGACGTTTTCAAAATAAAAATTTTCTCTCCATTGCACGTTGGGTTTTGTGGCCTTCCCCCACCCCCTCCATACCTTCATTTTCTTCCAAAGGTGATATCGGTTTTCCTGTAACTGAGACCCCCAAAGGGTTTTAAACCCCATGGTCTCCCACCGACCCTGCTGTACCCCCCCCTTTCGAAAAAATCAATAAAATCCGAGACGGGTGGGCCCCCTTGACCCCCTAATTTTTTGTTTTAATTTCCCCTAAAATTTCATCCGATTCTCTTAAAGTGCTCAGATTAGTATTTGGGGCTCAAAAAAAGCTTTTATTCTTGAAATATTTTAAAAGGGTTTTTTGTTGGTGTCCTAAGCCAAAATGTCTCGCCCACCTGACCCCAAAAGTCTTTAAAATGTTCCTTTTCCTGTTTGCTGTTTTTAATACCCCCTTTAATCGGTAATACCTTTTTTTTCCATTTTATGAAAAAAAGAAATTTCCCCCTTTAACCTGATCGGAAAAGAGGAGTTTCCCTTGCGGAAAGAAAGGTGAAACCCTTTCCACCCGGTCTTCCAAAATCTTTCGGAAAAATGTCTCATTTTGCTAGGTGTTTTAAAAGGAAAATGTTTCCCCCTTGACCCCCCGGGTTGGGTGATCTTTAAAGGGGAGGTTTGGAATAAAAGCATAAAAGGGGAGAGGAGCTGTAGTTTGGGTTTCCAATTTGTGTTGAGAAAAAATTCGGCCCCCAGAAAACCAGTCCCTAAGGTGGGCCCCACTTTTGCCGCAAAGATTGTAAAACCCTCAGGTCGGGAAAGTTGTGCCCCCCCGTCCCCCCTCAGGCTTTGTAAAATTTTTTATATTCCAATCCCTGGGTTGTTTCCCTCTCCATATGAATTTTGGGGAATTGGGGCCCCAAAAGGGGCTTAATGCACTGGTTTTTATTTAGCCCCCGGGAGGTTTTGGGTGGTTTGGGAGAAATCTGGCGAAGCTTTTCTTCTTGATTAATTGTATGCGCCCAAAATAAAAAAGGGGGGAGATCCCCCCAAATTTATCTAATTTGTTCGAATTTTTGGGGGAGTAAGGGGAAATTTAATTTTGAGGTTATATATCTTTAGCTGACCGTCCCCTATCTTTATCCCCCTAGAACGGGGACATGCGCGCAAACCCCCCTCTACCCCCGGGTTTTTTCCCTGCATTTTTTGGGGTTTTGATCCCAAAAATTACAAAAATTTGGGCATTTCCCTCCTATTTACAACGGAACCCAAGAAAATTCCCCAAAATCTTCTAAAACCCCTTAAAATCTTGTTATTGGACCCTTTCGGATTGTCCAAAAAACATAAAAAGATTTTCAGCAAAGCAAAAAAAATTTTATTTCCAACCCCTCCCCCCCTTATTCCCTGGTAAAAAAGGGGAAATTTTAAAATTAAAAGTGTGTTTTTTTAAGGGCTTAACGTATTTTTTAAAAAAGGGGGGAAAAGGGGCGAAAGGGGGCCCCCCCTTGCCTCGTTCCTTTCTGTTTTAAATATTGGAGGGAAAAAAACCCCCGGGGTTTTTCACTTCGGGGGGGGGGGGGGCGGGAAATCCCCAAAAATAATCTCGAAAAAAACCCTTTAAATTCCCCAATTTTTTCCCCGGGGGACTAAACCCCCCCCCCCCATAGCCCATTGCCGGGTTTTAAGTTTTTCAAACGTTTCCCCCAGCGTCGATCGTTAATTTTTCCCGGGGGTGTGAAATTTCCAAATTTTACTCTTTTTACATACTCAAAAGACCGAGAAAAACCTTTCCGGGTTGTTTTTACTCCCGAACGCCCCTGAAAAAAACCCAAATTTGATCCCCTCCCCTTTTTATTTTTTGGTTTAGAAAAAATGCAACCCCGGTTTGCTAAGGGGGAATTTTTGGAAAAGATTTTGACGTCCTGATTAATCAAGAAATGGGGACGATACGACTCAGGGGCCGTTGGGTACTTTCCTTTCTTATCCCAAGCACTTTTACGTAAGCTTTTGCCCCCGGAAAGGCATCTATTTTTTTCTAAGGTTTATTTCCCAAAATACCCTTTTCCAAATATCTATGCGGGACCCCTTCAAAATTTATAAAACCCCCATGGCAATCCAACCCCCCCCCCCCCCCCGGACCCTTTTTGGGGGGGAAGGGGCCCCCTTATTCCCGGGGGTTTTAAAAATTTTCCCTCCAAAACCCTTCCGCTTTAAAAGGAAAGGGTTTCCTTTCCCTGCTCTGAGAGGGGGGGTTTTTAAAACCCCAGCTTTTGGCAAAAAACTTTTTCCCCTTTTTTTAAATGTCAAAGGGCGACGTGTGTAAAGATCTAAGTAATAGTCTTTTCGTTATCTTTAAATTTTTCTTTTGGTTTTTTTTAAAAACCTCCCCTTTTCCCGGGGTTTTGAGGCCCGTGATGGCTGTCACCCCCTCCCCCTTTAGCTAGTTTGGGGCCAAAATTATTTTTTCCAGAATTGCCCCCAAATTTTTAAATTTAGTAAAAAACTCTGTTTGGTCAAAAACACAGATTAAACCTTTTTTCAGCGGGTCTTCTTTAAAATTCCTCGCCGCCCACCCCACTTTTCTTTTTTTGTCAGCTAAAGAATTTATGGGGAAAGGCAGTTATGCCTGTTAAAGAGCTCCCGAAAACCCCTTGGAAAAAGATTTTTTTCGGGGTTTTTTTTTTTGGTTGCCATTAAGCCATTTTCTGCCCCACAGTACCCCTTTCCTGTCTCCAGAATAAGCGGGGGAATCCGAATGTGCCTCATTACTTTAGAAAAACTCCCCCCCCATTGGATCAAAAAGATCCTGAACCCCTTAACGACCTTGGGGTTCCATACTTTCCAGGTCTTTTGGGGGGTTAACGCACCGGGGACGTAGGATACTTTTCTTGAGGATCGCGGCAAACCCTCAAAAGCAGAGTTCGCGCGTTCGGGCGGGGGTGTCCGCTGTATATTACAGCTAAACACCCCGCACCTGGGCCCCCCGACCCCGGGGATGGGTCCGGGGGTGGGGGGCGGATAACCCGGGAAATTTATCGGGGAAAAATCGGTCGCTAATTAAAAAGAAAAGAAAGTAGGGACGCCCCCCCGCGTTTCCTGTCGGCGGCACCCACCCGCCGGAAATCGGGCATGGTGCGGCTTTTGGCCTTCTTACTGACACCACGGGGGGCCCAGGAATCCCTTCCGGGTTGTCTGGGGACGCCCGGGACCCGGCCGTCCCCTGTGGGCAGCCCCGGCTTCGTAAACTAAACAGTTTTTCAAAAGGAACCGGGTCAAGCAAAAAGTATCCCACTGTTTTCCCAAATTGAATGAGGTTTAAAAAAACCCCTTCATTCAAACCCCCAGGGGAAAATTTAAAATAAAATGTAAAAAAATCTGAAAAAAAAAAGAAAAAAAAAATTTGAAAAAACAATTTAAAACAAAAAACACGAAAAAAAAAAAATTTTAAAAAATACTTTAAAACCGCCCTTTTTTCCCCCTTTTTCAAAACCGCCCCCCCCCAAAAAAAAGGAATCAAAAAAAAAAATTTAAAGTCCCCATATTTGGAAATCGCCGGGGTCCCGTAATGCCCTCCCTTTAAAATTTTTGTTGTTAATTAAAACCCCGAAAAGGGGGTTTAAAGGGCCTTTAAAAAAAAAAAAAACCCCAAAAAAAAAAATCACAGGAATTTAAAGGGTTTTAATTGTTCTTTCCCCCCAGCAAATAAAATTTTAAAGGGAATAAAAAGCGATCAAAAAAAATCCTATATAATTTCCAAAGGGTGTCCCCAAATTAAAAGGGTCAGTTCATCCCGAAAAAAAAAAAAGTCCTTATACAGCTCTGTTTTAACAGAAAAATAAAAAAATGTTTTGTCTCAAAAAGTTTGCGTTTGCATAAATATTGTTTTACACACTAAAAAACACTTTTTTTTTTTTTTTTAAAGTGCTTAAAATTAAAAAAAAACTTTATAAATAGGTATCGCCAAAAATCTTTTAGCGACCCAAAGGGAGTAAAGCTAATTTCACGGATACTGCACATTGAGCCCTGTTAAAAATAAAAAAAACAATATAGGATTGCAGTTTTTTTTCACCTGGGGCCCCCAAAAAATTTTTTTTAAAAAGCAATCAAAAAGCCTTGTCCCCCAAAAATGATACTAAAAAAAACATAAAACCCCCTCTCGAAAAAAAAACAAGCCCCTACACAGCCCCAAAGCACAGAAAAATTTAAAAGTTATGGCTCCCCAAACTATGGTGTTTGGAAAAAAACGTTTTTTCCCTTTTTTGAATAAAAGTGTTTTTTTTTGTTTTAAAAGCAGAAAAAAAACATAAAAAAAAAAAAAAAAAATTTGGGTTGGGTTTGTAACTTTTATTAAACCGGCTGGGGTAAAGCTACCATTTTCCATATATCCCGAAAAAGTGACCGCTTTTAAAAATAAAAAAAACCTCCCAAAGGATTGCTGTATTTTTTTTCAAAACTTTCACAAAAAACCCTTAATAAAAAAGTGAACAAAATTTGGCACCACATAAGGGTTCCCAAATTTAAAAATTTCAATTAATTCCCGCAAAAAAAAAGCCCATACACAGCTCCCCACACAGCAAAAAAAAAAAGTTTTTGGCTGTCAAAAATTAGGAAAAACTTAAAAACGCAATTTTTTAATAAAAGTATTTCTATGTTGTAAAAAAAAAGGAATAAAAAAAAAAAAAAAAAAAAAAACTATATAAAATTTTTATCTTTTGAAAGGTGTCCCGACCCCCATAGAAAATTTATCCCCCATCATTTACACTGCACGGCGAATGCTTTTAAAAATTAAAAACTCAAAAAACAAGGGACTAAAACTGCGTTTTTCCCCCCATTTTCATTCCCCAATGCAAAAAAAAAAAACTATGGAACACCTGTGGGGCCAAAAATGCAGAATACCCCCCTTTGATGAGACCCTGATGGGTGTTGAACCCAAAAATGGGGGCTTCTGGAATTTTTTCGCCTGTTCGGAATATTTGGGGGCTTTGCAGATGCGACTGGCCCCCCCAAAAACTGCGTTCCAAAAGCCAATAGCTTCCCTCCTTATTTCGCCCTGAAAGGCCCAAACAGAGTTTACACCCCAAAATGTAGGGTTTTTGCCCAACTTTGAAAAAAATTGGGTTAAAAAAGTTTTACGGTTCTTTTTTCCCCGGGTTCCGGTTTTTTGTGAAACATTTTAAGCTTTAAAAAAGAGATTTTTGGGAAAAAAAATTTTTTTTTACTTTTTAACCTTATGCTAAAAAAAAAGTGAATCACCTGTGGGGGTCTATATACTCAATGCCCCCCCTGGATATATTCATTAAAGGGGGGTAGTTTTTTAAAATTTGGGGCTATTTAGGGGGGTTTTTTTAAGGGTTTTTGCACCTTTTGGGTGTCCCCAAAACCCGAAAAAGGCGCCTAAATAAAAAAGTTTTTGGAAAATGAAAACCTCAGATTTCCCGGGAGGTGTCCTCCTATTTGGGGGGTTTTGGTTGAAACCAAATTTTGCACTAGGGCCCCATTTGGGGTATCTCTAAAAAGGCAGACCTGGGGGAATTGTTATTAATTTACCTAGTCAATTTACCGTATTCAGTGAATTTAAAGGTAAATATTGGGAAAAACTGCCCCAAAAAAAATTTAAATTTTGGGGAAATTTAACCCCCACTTTGCTTTAATTTCTGTGGAAAAAAATTAAAGGGGTTTTTAAAAATTCCTTTTAAAAAGTTTTTGTTAATACGTTTTAAGGGGGTTTTAGTTTTTTTAGATGGCTTTTTAAAGGGGGGGATTAAAATGCAAAGGGCCCCTTTAAAACCAGTCGAACTGGAGTGGTCCCTAAAAAAAGGGATATTGCAAATTTCTGAAATTGTGAGAAATTAAATACTAAATTTCTAAGCCCCCTAAGGTTTTGTAAAAAAAAAAAAAAAAAAAACAAAATTAAAAAATTGATGCCAAAAAAATATTTTTGGGGAATAATTATCTGTCTTGCACGCAGAAAATTTTTCAACTTTCAAAATCGCTTTTTTTTCCCAAAATTTTTCATGAAATTTTGATATTTTTCAAAAACAAAAAAGGAAATTTTTATGGAAAAAAATTTTCTTACAAAACTTAAAAGCAAAATTGTGTCACGAAAAAAACAATCTCTAAAAACCACAGGGAAATAGGTAAAAGTGTCAAAAAGTTTTTTCTCAATAAAGGGGACAAAAGCCCAGATTTCAAAAATGGGGGCGGGGGTGGGAAAGGGCCCAAAAAACGGCGGGCCCTTAAAGGGGGTTAAACAGTCACCCCCAAATAAGGGCATCGGTAGCCCCAAAATTAAATATCTGGCCCCCAAGGAAAATTTCTTGTAGAGAAATAATGACAGGCAAGGGCCCCGAGATCACAAACCTCTCCTATTTTCTACCCCCGGCAACTCCCTTTCCCTACAATTTTTGGATTTAAGCCCAAAAAGAAAGCCCAAAATTGGGGACCAAGAGTTTTGGGCTGAAAAATAGGGGGTTTAAATTTTTTTTTCTGCGGGGTTTTAAAAAGCTCCCAAAAGAATCAATCGGGCCATTTTTTCACTCAACTTGCAGACCAAAGTTTTCCTCCTATTTTGGGCCCCCTCCCACACCCTCCTGGTTTTACCCAAACCTCAACATTGTCATGGACACATTTAAAAAACTCCTCCAACAAACACTCCCCCCCTCCCCCTTTTTTGGACTATCTTGGACCCCAAATTTCCCCAAAAAAATTTCACCCCCGGGTTATTGGGGGGATGTTATTTATAGTTTTAAAGGCCCCTTTGGGATGGAGTTTTGATTCATTTTAAATTTACTTCTACCTTTGTCGTCACTATCCCATTTTAAATAACCTTGCTTTGAAGAGTTTTTATGCACCAAAATTTTACCCCACCCTTTTCCCTTTTCCAAATTGCTGCGAACCTTTCACCCCCTCCCCCCCAAAAACTTTTTTAGTCGGAAGAAGCCCTTTTTTTCCAAATGGGTCTCTTTTTTTAAAAAAGGGGCCAAGTCTTTTTTTAATTTTCTTAAAAATGCCCAAAATGAGCTTTTCTTTTTTGGGGGGAAACCCGACCCTTCACGTTCCCCGGATATGATCCCCATAATTTAACCCTTATCCCACGGTTTTAAATGTGTCCCTGCTCTAGAGGGAAAAAGGGGAACCCCCCCCCCCCCCCCCACCCCCCCCAAAAAACCAAAACCCCCCCCCCCCCCCAACACAAAACCCCACCCATAAATTCCTCACGAATTTCTCTTCTTGCCCGCAGGCTTCTCTTTTTTTCGCACCACCCGAAAAAGAGGCAAAATCCTTAGCCCCATCTTGTTTTTTTCCCTTGGGTCCCCTCGTCTTCCCGCCATAAAAAAGTGGGAAAAAAATCAAGCGCCAAACCTAAGCAATAAACGTTGGGAGTTCCCCCCCCGGGCCCCCCGCCTATTAATTTACAAACAGGGGAATTTTAAAAAATTTACAAAATTAAAACACATAACAAACTGACAAGCCTGGGAAAACTAAACTCCCACCCCCCCCTAAAATCCTTCCTTAACCCCAAAAACAACGGTCGGCTTCCAAGACCTTTTCCTTTAAACCCCCTCCCCATCCAGTAGGGCTAAATGGCACAATCAAATCCCCAAAACCCCCCCCTCCCCCCAGGAAACTCAAATAGACATAGGGTTTTTTAGATTAAAATTTCAACCCCTTTCTTTGGAGCGGGTACGTTTTCCCTGAGGATAAGTCTCCCCCCAAAATTATTTTGGAAATCTGGCTCCCCCCAGGAATCTTTGAAGGTCCCCCTAGATGAAACCCCTTTTTCTTTTGGACCTTTTTTTCTGTCCCCAGAGTTTCCTTGCCGCTTGTTAATTTCCCCCGAAAATTTTTTCAGCCTTCCCGGATGAGTGACAAACACTGGTCCCCTTGGGCCCCGGGCCCCGGGCTGAAATTTTTTGGGTAGCTTGGGGACTGCGGTTAAACGATCTTTTTCTTTTCTAATAAGAACATAAAGGGAAAAAAAATCCCTTTTCCGGGGGCCCCCTCTGCAGAATAATCAGAAAAAAGGAGGATTTCTTTTTCCCTTTAAAAAGTGGGAGTTCCCCCCTAAGGGGGGTACGCTTTTTAAGTAACCCCAGTTTTCTCAGCGTAAAATTTAAGGGATCGAACTATTTACTGCTCGTGGCGGTGCCAGTGTACCCTCTTTTTTTCGGGGGGCGTGGAGGGCCCCACCGTGAGGCCCCTCTTTACTTTTTAGATATTTCTCAAGCCCCCGGGGCTTGGGGAAATCCTCTGAACATAAATTGGGCAGCACACTTTGGGAATGTCTCCCTCAGGCCTAAAAATTTGCAGGTTTTTCCCTACGGGACCTATTTTCTAGGTCCTCGACCTTGTTCTCCAGGTAATCTGTTCTCTTGAGAAGTCTCTCCACTGAGCTTTTAACCCCCAACAGGTCATCCTCCACACCAGATGTTCTCTCCTCCAGGTCCGCTATTTGAGCGGTGTGTTGAACCACATCAGATTTAATAGTGGATAGGGCCGTTGTGACCGCCTCAGACACCGACCTAGCGACTGCTACCTCCAGTGACGCCAGTAACTCCGGCGCTAATAATCTTGCCACTGCGATGGCCATATATTTGCAGGATACCCCAAGACCTGGCACCTGTTCTTCATCCTCGTCCCCCTCCCCTAATAGCTTGCCGTTGTTCTCTATCTCATCTTGCGATGGAAGAAACGGGGAGCTGGCTGCCTGCCTGCATGAGACATTATCTCTCTGCTGGGACAGATTGTGTAGTCTAGTCACTTTTGGGACTTTAGAAGGGCCTTGCTGTAGTGGGGTTACATTCCAGGTATCACTACCCTGCAGCTCCTCAGAAACCCCACAGTCCATTATCTCCTGTGTCTCCTCACACTCTCCTTCCTCCGGCATGATCAACTGCTGTGCCACCTCCACATCTGCCTGCCGCGCCTGCCCTGCATGCTGTGATCTTACTTGACTGGAAGGCAGCTCATACGTAATCTGGGTCAGGGTCGAGGTGTCCGCAGTGTCCTCCTCCTCCTCCTTCCGTATTACCGCCCGAGATGCCTGCGGGGTCGGAGCCTGGGGGATCGTGCGCCCGCTTCTAGTGGAGCGCGGCGGGTCGGGCGCCATCTTGTGCGGAGCCACGTGTGAGGATGATGCGCTGTGAGTGAACTACGGCTTCCCCGCTGCCTTGTATAGCCCGCTCCCGTTAACCGGGGACGGAGTCTCTGTTTGGCACTGCGATGTGCCGCGATTTAAATGCCGAGCAGCGCGGGGAGCGTTGTTTTTGGCGAGTGACTGCCGGAGCTCTCACACCATGCGACTGCTGCCGTGCGCGCCGGAACCGGAAGCCCAAAGAGGAGAAGTTGATGAACTTCAAACTTAACAAAGAAGAGGATAGAATTAGGAGGAATAAGGAAGGGAGATACATGTACGCTTCTCCATATGTCTATGCCTCTCCTCCACATTCTCAGTGTTCAAACCCCTCGAGGGGGGGCAGGTCTAACCTTTCTCCAAATGCCCCACCTTTTAATTCCAAAAGGCCGCCTGCAAATCAAAATTGTCAAGAAACTGGGCATTACTCAAGACAAATGCCAAACAACCGCGAAGGGGGAAAGTTCCGAATAACCCCATTCAAGCTCCAAAAGAACAAATTTTGACTAGACGGGACCTGAGGACCCTCTGGACACGAGGACCCTCCAGACTCGCCATCGATCTTTCTAACCTCTTTTGTTTTTTCCAGTAATCATCTCTTCCCCACAGGAGCCTATGGTTACTTGTGAAGTAGATAGCATAAAGGTCCCTTTCCTTATTGACACAGTGTGCTGGGGTATCTCTTATTAACACTGAGTTTCTTCCCGTACCCAGAAGAGCGTGTCTTCTGTAGGTGTAAGTGGTAAATCCAAAAGATATCCTGTGTCTCAAAACACCTCAATCACAATTGGTCCCATCACCACGAACACCAATCATCATGTCACAATGCCCCATGAGCTTACTTGGAAAGATCTTTATGTAACTGGTGCACCTTTTTTGCACCCCGGATGGAATTCCTTCAATTCCCCGACAAATACAGAGGACCTTGTACCTGCTGTATCGGCTTGGTTAATGACCTCCACAGAGAAAGAGGACAAACAGCCCCGAATTTCTGTTAATGTTGCAAAAAGTCTGAACATTTGGGGAATTTTTGATTCTACTGAAGTAGGGGGGGGGGAGGCTAACTTTCCCACCTTATACATTGAATTGCTCCCCAATTGTAGATTGCCCAATGGGCCCCGTACCCATTAAAAAAAAAAGCTGAAAGGGGGCATAGCTCCAACAATTGATCTTTGTTAAAGAGGGGGTCATTACAAAAAACCAGCAGTCCTTGTAACGCCCAATCCATCCCATCAAAAAGAGGGGAAAGGGAAAAAAAGGGACTGTGCAAGACCAAAGGGAATCAATAGGTCGTGCCCATTGCCCCCGTATCCCGAACCCAGTCCCCAATTCTCATGCAGATTCCAATTGGCGCACCATTTTCAGTTATTGATTTATGTTCGGCGTTTTTCTCCATTCCGATACCGGGACCCCAAAATACTTGTTTCATTCCTACAGGGGTCAACGTTCACTTGGCAACGTTTCCCTCAAGGTTTTTAAATTCACCCACCATTTTCGTCGGCCTCCCCCAAAACCGGGGGGGCTCACAATACCACCCAAATCCACACTGATCCAATAGTGGATGATTTTTGCTCTGCTAAAAACAAAAAGGGAGGATAGCCCAATTGACACACAAGCCGCTCATTTTTTTGAGACAAGGGACACAAATTTCCAAACAAAAGGTACAACTTGTAGAGAAAAAGGGACTTCATTGGACATGCCTTACACCTGGCACAGACACCTCTACCAGACAGGTACGGCATAAAAAATTTGCCTTTCCCCATTAAAAACAGGACTAAGACAATTTCGGGGGAATGTAGGATATTGTAGACAGTGGATCCCTTTGTTATTTTTTGTATCCCGCCCCACTGTGACTTACCAAAGATTCTGGGGCCACCTCCACACACATGATAGCCCAGGCAGGCTTTTGGGGAATTTAAGCAGGCACCCTCTAACCCCCCTTTCTCTACCCTACTGATACTCAAAACCATTCCATTTTTTACTGTCATGAAGTTAAGGGGCATGCTCGGGCTTGTCATAAAATTCACAATGATCCAACCGCCTATAGCTTACATGTGGTCAGTTAGATCCGTAGCGAAAGGGATGCGCACCCTTAGAGCCATAGCGGCGCTGCTTTGCTGTAAGAAAAATGCCAAAAGGGGTTTCTGATGCACATTTAAATGTCGGGGTTTTCCCCATTTGGTATGCACTTCTTAATTGTCAGCGTACAAAAAGGTCACCCAGGCTCGGTCATCGAGGGAGTTGCCCCCGCAGCCAACCCACACCCGTCTTCAGGGTGCTCTAAATTAAACCCCGACTTGTTCCCACAGAGTTCAGAGAGAGGATAGGGATAGATGGCACCGGTGAGACTTAGATTTGGAGGGGAGCGGAGCCATATTGTTTGGCGATACCCAAAACTTGACCCCCCGCCCCAGATTTGAGGGAAAACCCCCATTAAAACACCAGCATGGGTTTTTATGTAGATGGAAAATTTTCACGACAAATGAATCAGGTGCATTGACATCTGGATTTGCTGGGGGGAATGATCACAAATGTGTACGCTGAAAACTTAGACCCTATCTCCCAGGGAGCGGTTTATGTCCTCATTAAAGCTGTAATTGTTAAAGGCAAAACTGAAAAAACATTACACTGACTCCGTATGTTTTTGGTGTGGTCCCGATTTTGGAAAGATATAAAAATGGGGGAATTTTTTTGATTTGCTAAAGGCCCCCCGGGTGAGCTATCAAAAGAAATACCCACTTTGCTTGAAGTTAACACCTTCCAAAAAGGAGTTCTGTGATTAAATGTCAAGCACCCCTTTCCCAAACCCATGACCCATTGCACAGGGGAAATTTACAGAGCAGACAGACTGCAAAGATTGCAGGAGTAAAAGCCTTGTATTAGTTTTGATGTCTGTAAAACCTAAGTAGTACTTTACTGACTTTGAAACTTTGAAACTTTGCACCAATTGTTTCCCCTAAGGAAAAGGCCCGATGGAAGGTTTGGGGTCCCAAAATTTGATGCCTATGGACCAATGTAAAGGTAAACCCATTGGCCCAAAATCTCTTTTGCCAGCGTGGCTGAACCCGGCATGGACTTACCCATGTGGTAAACACGATGGGAATTTGGTTTTACTACTGGTGTGACCGGGTTTCACTGTATTGCAGAGAAAAGGGTCTGTCTTCCCAAAACATGCCTCCAACGAACCGGGGAGGTGCGTGAGGACCCACCTTCACCCCCTTCCATCCACAACGGGCCCTTTCCCAGATCCTACAGGTAGATTTTCTACAGCTCCCAAAAGGGGTAGGAAGGTTATTGTATTTTTGTCTTGTTGACAATTTTAGGGTGGATCGAAGCTTCCCCCACTTCATCTAAAAAGGCTACCACAGCTGCTGCGAAGATCTGAAAGAGTTGTATCGATAGGTATCCCCAAGGTTTTTCCAGTGATCAGGGACCGCATTCACTGGTAATGTATTTCAAACCTTTTGTCTAGGTTGGTTAAGCAAAGTTGCACCCCTATATACCCCGAGGCGAATCGCACCCCAAAAGAAAAGCTGCCAAATGTTGAAGGAAAACGGGTTTAAAGGGGGCCCCTGATGCTTTACTCTTTTTTTTGGGGGACAGCGTGTCCCCCAAAGGGGGTGCTAAACTATCACCATATGAGATTTCTGTTTTGGAAAAATGCCTAATCACCCACTCTCCTCCAGAGACTGCACATTCACTTTAACAACTCTTAATTGGACTATGTGCTACAACACAAAAAAAATTAAGGTTTGCATCATCAAGTGGGGGGACCTAAACCCTGTCCCACTCTTCCCTGTCACCGTAAAACCCAGGAGATAATGTATGATTCGCAAATTTTTACGTTCTGGTTCTTTTTCAGAAAGGTGGGCGGTCCTTTAAGTTTTGTTTACCACCCTTTAAGTGTGAAATCGAAGGGAAAAAGGAAGTGGATCCATGGTCCACTGCAAATGGTAAAAACCCCCGAGCGGAAGCAAATACCACTGCTGCTGCTACACGCTTCCTGTCAAGCCAGAAGTGAAGCAGAAGATTCCTAGCTCTCGTCCAGAGTGGCTTGCCAAAGCCTTACCAAAAAATCGCTGAGGAATCAAAATGTTACCCTTCATCCGTTAAGAAAAAAAGATGAGATGCCCCTCGTACAAAAAATTACTTTTGGGCCCCCAACCAGCACAAGACTTTGTTTGTAATTTTTGGGGGGATGGTTGGTTGTTTTTCTTTTTGCTGCCTTTTCCAGGAAATTATATCTGCATCAGCCCAAAATTACATGCCAAAGGGCGGAAGTGCCCCAGGTGAGAGTGAGGGTGACAAAGCATTTTGGAACCAAAAAAACTAACTGTCATATATAATTTTCATTAAAGTTCTTCAAACCCCAAGGTTAATGATTCTTTTTAGGTGTTTATGGTCAAATAAATCTTAAAAGGTTTTAAACAAAAACATGAACAACATGAACAGGGTAATAATTATTAAAAATTTCACAACACCATACCAAAAAGCAAGGTTTTAAAGGGATTGTGGTTGTCACATTCACCAGTATCACACAACATCCATTCAAAGCTCACCTGTTCCCCTAGAAGAACTATTTTAGGGGGGAAAAAAATTTCATTCACTTTCCCAGGTAATTCTAGCTTATCAGGGTTTGATAATACACGATTTCTTTTCCCCTACAGGGTGGGCCACCCCCCTTGGGGGGTTGCTGTACGTGACCTTACAACAGTAAACCCCAATTCTTTAACCCTATGTGGGGGGGGTTCAAAAACCTTTAGATGTAACAGGGGTTTAAAACCACAAACACAGATTTAGGGGACATTCCTATCGATTGGGAAATTTAGAGGTAGTATTTTCGCACAATTTAGAACCCCCAGGAACGGAGCATGACAAACACCCCTGCATTTACTGGATTTAAATTATCAATATGCAAGGAGCTTACAAAAACTAGCAGAATTGTGAATATTTCAGATTCAACTTAGACCCTAGTTGAAAAACAGTCAAAGGACCCCCTTTCACCCTTATGGCCCTCCCCCTAAATCCCAAACCCCCTTTTGTGGTATGATCCGAAATTCATACAGGTTTCCAAAATTTTGGAGGGCCACCATTCCCCAAAAAATTTTATTTTTTTTTTGTGTTCTAATGCTACATGTTTTTTACCAAAAAGGGGTCGGCTCATGTATATTGCCCAAATCCCCAAATGGCTTCATGGTTCGCCCATGAAAAATTTTTTTTTTTTTAAAATTTTTTTTAAAAAATTCCCCGACTCGATCGCAAAGAGGGCGGAGTCATCCCGAACACCTTTGATCAAGCTCAATCCAGTATTTTTGCTTTAAATTTATTACCGATCACAGGAAGTTTAAAGGATTCACAACCACACAACATTGAACATTTTGGGGCACTCTTTCCCAACATCCTGTGAGATTTTTGATGCCCTTGAAATACTTAAAAAGCCAAACCAAGTTCCATCCAAGGTTTAAAACAAACATCTTAGTCTTGATTTTCTACCGCCTCAAGGGCGGGGTTTGCTCCCTTTTGGGGGGGCTGCTGTAATTTTGTGATTAAATTTTCAGTGAGAGCAGACTTACACGCCCACAAGTATTTGGGGTCAAGAATAAATTCCGAGTGAAATGATTTGGGCAGCAGGGGGGCAGTGGTTCGCTGGTTTAAACCCCCTCAATGTTCAGTGGGGATCCTTTGGGGGTTCAGCGGGAAAAGGCCCCCATCACACCCAAAATTTTTTTATTTGCCTCATCATCGGATCTTTATAAAAGGTATCGGGTATATCATGGAAAAAAGTTTCAAAGGGGGCCCCAAAAGGTCCCAAAGACAAAATGTCATGAAAATTTAACATTGTAATGCTGCGGGGAAACCCAAAAAAAGAAGCCCTTCTTGTGACATCGGGGTACTATGTTTGGGAATTAAAATGATTTAAAAAATTTTCAGGAGAGGAATGAAACAGAATTTAAAATTTTAAAGTTTGATAATTTCGCATTTTAATTTTTTGGCATCCATCTTGTCTTCTTCAAACTTAATTTTTTTGTAAAATTCTGTATGAATTTTGACTAGGTACAAGGACATTTCGTTCCCTTCACATATAAATTTGGTTAGGAAAGTCAGAAGGCGGGGGCATTTGAATAAAAGGTCATAGCTGCTGCTTGTTTAAAAGGTTATTGATTAGTGTAAACAAAAGGCATGTCAAGGGATTTATTTTTATTTTTTGGTAATGGGGAGGGGTCATGATTTTTAATAATTAAATGGTATTTTACATTAAACACATTGGATTGTAACCCTTTCTTTTGCTATATACTTATCTTTGATTGGATTGTAATATGCCTACCCTTTCCCCGTAGATACGCCTATACCCTTTAAAAAATATGTCAGTCCATAATAAAGTTTCTAATCTTTTAATGAATCACAGTGCATTGTTGTGTTTTTAGGTGGGGAAGACAGAGAGGTTGCTAAGAAAAAGATATCACATCAAAAAATAAAGGGCAGTGGTTTATTTTATTATAGAACCCTTTTAAAATTTTCCGTGGAGAATTGGGAAATGTTAGTTTTCCTACCTACATAAGGTCAACGGCCACAGAAAAGAAGTAAGAGCTAATGCGAACATGCAGGGCGATAAGGGTAATAGCCGATATATATGTAAAATACACTGTCTGCTGAATAGACGGAATCTAGAGAGGCGGAAGGCCGGGGCGCTATACCGCAAGGGGCAAGTGACAACGCGGTGGGTACGTGATGGAGGACCCAAAGATTAATGAAAAATGGTAAAAAGGGGCATGTTTTGTATAAGGGAATGGAATACTTAGTCGGCTACAGGATTTTGGGGGAAATTTTTCCCGAGGGTGGATTTTATGTTTTAAATATAAGGAAGCATTTTAGCCCCATGTGACCGGACCTTATCCTTGATGAGCCAGGTTGGGTGAAAACGTCAGGGGGTCAGGCAAGCATTTTAAATTTTTTTACACCTTACCCCTTGTTTTAACCCTGCAGAGGGTTAATTTTTTAGATAGGAGATTTTGATTTTTGGGTTTCAATAGGGTTAATGGCCAGCTAGTTGGAGTCTTTTTATAGCTAGCAATCCTTTGTAATGGGTTCCCCTTATCAATGTACATGTAGTTTTAGTATTATCAAGCAAGATAGAAAATTTGGGATTGAAAAATTTAAACTAGCTCTAAATATTCACTACTGGGGGGAGTTTTAATTAAATACAAGTTAATAGAAAAATAAAGGGGATAATGTGGTTTTTAAATATGATTTGGGTAATATTTTAGTATAATAATAAAAGTTAAGCTTCCCAAATTTTGTGAGAAGAGTAAAGGGTTCAAGTTTGCCCACTGCAAAATAGTAATTAGTATATTTTGTGGCCACATTTTTCTCTCTAGGATATTACTAGTTGTAGATTTTGATAAATGACAATTTTGTAGGACAGAAATGTCCATGTTGGGAATTTAGGGAATGGCAGGTCTTTTTAATCAGAAAATTAATTTAGATGCATTTTCAGTAGAAGCTAGTACTGTTTTTTTTCTAATCAACCGATTCCATTGAATGAAACGAATATCCACATTGCCTCTCAAAAATTAAATAGGACCTATAAACAACAACTTCGATCAGGGTGGGGAATAGCCTTGAAACATATATACAACAACAAATTGTTTATAGAGGGCTGCGTATTGGACTGAGACCTAATACACATTTAGAGGACCCCAATTTTACTAAAGGTTGGGAAAAACTATCAACACTAAAATTGATGAAATACCTATTGGAGTATGAAAAAATTTCATTTAATAAATTAAGTAAAACATTAAATTATAGAGATAAATATATTTCGTTCCCACCCAGAATTTTCAGAATTAGAACAGAAATTACAACGTAATAATGAAACTTTGAAAAGAGAGATAAAAGAAAGATAACATAATAAATATTTAAGGGATCGTAAAGATTTTAATAATCAAATATATATTTGGAAAAATGATAGATTTACCTATAAGCCAAATTTACTGTATATTCTGATTTATCAGATTCAGAGGTATCTGCTGTAGAATAATCCAGTAATTTTCCAAAGGGAAATAAGGGACTTTGGACAAAGGGACAAAGAAAAATTAAAGGTTGGACTAATAATAAAACTAAAAAGCCAACTAAACAAACATTGTAACAATAAAGTCCCCCGAGATGTCAATCAGAAGTGGTTTCCGGCACTCCGCTCTGCTAATCTGCTACCAGGCGCCGGGCCACAGTGCTGACGTGGGCGACGTGATGACGTCGCATCGCGCCGCCCTCGTCGAGCACTGAGACCGAGCTGCGTGGGGAAGGTAAGGGATTTCTTCTTTTTTTTTTACATTAAAGTAGCCTGCCTAGCCCCCCATATGGCCTGCCTAAGCCCTCTATAGCCTGCCTGGCTCTGACCCTGGCTACCTACCACACCATGACTACCTACCTACCAGACCCTGGCTACCTATTTGACCCCCTGTAGGCTACCTGACCACCTATATGAACCCCTGTAGCCTACCTGAACCCTGCCTGCATGACCCCCTATAGCCTACTTGAACCCTGCCTGCCTACCTATATGACCCCCTGTAGCCTACCTGAACCCTGCCTTCATGACCCCCTATAGCCTACTTTAACCCTGCCTGCCTACCTACCTATATGGCCCCTATAACCTTCCTAAACCCTGCCTGTCTATATGACCCCCTATAGCTTACCGGAACCCTGCCTGCATGACCCTCTATAGCCTACTTGAACCCTACATGCCTACCTATATAGCCCCTATAGCCTTCCTAAACCCTGAATGTCTACCTGTATGGCGCCTATAGCCTACCTTAATACCTGCCTGCCTAGCTATATGGCCTTAAAGCCTACCTAAAGCATGCCTGCCTACCTATATGGCCCCTATAGCCTACCTATATGGCCCCTATAGCCTACCTATATGGCCCTTATAGCCTGCCTGCCTATTTGGAGCCCCCTATAGCCTATTTGATTACCTATGTAGGCCCCACCTATAGCCTTGTTAGTTACCAGGGGCCTAGCAAATGACTAGTTAGCTACCTGGGGGCTGCCTGTCTAGGGCCAGCCTACCTACTTGGGGCCTACCTACAAGCTACCTGTGACCTGCCTACTTAGCTACCTGGGGCCTACCTATCTACCTGGGGGCTGCCTACCTAACTGGGGCCTAACTACTGCCTACCTAGGGCCAATCTAACTACCTACCTGTAGCCTACCTGCCTAATTGAAATCTTAAGGGCCTACCAACCTATCTAATGGAAGTCTACCTGGTAACATGTTTCTGAGGGGTACAGGCCTTAGCTGTAATACAATCTCCAGGGGGTGAATCCTCTGTTCCTCCACTCTAGGAGACTGGACCTCTAAGCTATGACCTGTACCCACTCTCCCACCCATGGGAAGTTTGTACACAGGTGGGGGGCAGGGAGTAAGGTGATGGAAAAGTGAGGATTATAAGATATTTGTGTCTAAATCTGCAGGGTTGAGTGGTGGCCAGGAGGTCATCATTGTGGTCTGTACAGGATGCAGAACAAAAAGGAAAGTCAACGACTTGTCGGAGAAATGTCACCTGTGGGTCACAAGATGTAACTATACTGTAATCACTTATATGTCTGCAGAGTCTGTGTACACTGATATATACTACTATATGGTCACTGTATGGTGGTAATATACAGTCTGTAGTTCACCTGTGTACACTGGTATATACCACTATATGGTCACTATATGGCGGTAATATTGGTCTTTGTATACTGATCAGTAATAATATAGGGGTATTATTTAGTCACTGTTTGGTGGTTATTTGTGGTCGTGTTCTTGTGGTATAATCAGGTTCCTATGTAGTAGCGTTATCGGTAATGTTGATCTGGGTATAGGGTCATTCCAT
The DNA here is from genome assembly GCA_025379985.1 of Phyllomedusa bahiana. Taxonomy (NCBI): domain Eukaryota; kingdom Metazoa; phylum Chordata; class Amphibia; order Anura; family Hylidae; genus Phyllomedusa; species Phyllomedusa bahiana. The sequence goes on from JAODAL010017462.1 coordinate 53,829, forward strand.
ATCAAGTGATCCAAATTTGAATATGTTTTTTTACCTGACGTCTTTAGATTTTTTTTATTTTTATGAAGTACAACTTTAGTTAATTACAAATAAAAAGTTTTGAAATTTTTACATCATCAGTTAATTTTTTACAGACTTCTAAAGTTTTGAAAAAGCACGAATTTGGGCTTGGTATGACTTTACATTTTTTTATCATATCTCGGGCTAGAATTAAGATAAAGAGGTGGGAGAAGTATCATTCTTCTCAGAACAATACTGGCTTCCATTTTATATTTAACAATACTGAGAAATCATATTAAAATATTTTAAAATTGTGAAAAAATACATGTGCGGTACTTGTGCACTTGGTTGTCCCTTAAGGACCTTTTTTTTTTTTTTTGTTGACACGTTCTTTTTTCCCTCCTCGCCTTCCCAGAGCCATAACTTTTTTTATTTTTCCACCTATATAGACCTATACGGGCTTTTATTTTGCGTAACAAGATGTACTTTCTAATGGTGTTATTCTCTGTACTATGGAAAATAATGGGGAATGGCAAAAAAATTCCAAGTGGGACAAATTGTGAAAAAAACATACTTTCGCCATGTTTGCGGGCGTTTTGCTTTTACGGCGTTCAATCTTAGGTAAATATAATGTGTTATCTATATTCTACAGGTTGATACACATCCGCCAATACCAAATATGTAGGGTTTCCGTTATGTTTTGGTACTGTAAAGAAATTCCAAACATTTAAATTTTTTAAAATTTGCGCCGCGAGACCATTTTGTGCGACCAATTACTTTTTTTTACTAACACCTACGGACGTCAGTGAGGGGGCGTTTTTTGCGTGCTGAAGTGTAATTTTTATTGCTAGCAGTTTGGAATGCATGCAACTTTTTTTATCACTTTTATTCCAATTTTTAAGCGACATGAAATGACCCAAAAATGCAATGTTGCCGTTTGGAATTTTTTTTCTTCTACGGTGTTCAGCGTACAGGTTAAATTAGGTTATATTTTTATAGATCGGACTTTTTTGGACACGCCGATACCAAATGTGTAACTTTTTTTAAATTATTTTATTGTTTTTATTTGTAAAAAGGCGAACTTTATTTTGAACTTAATTTGAACTTTTAATACTTTTTTTTTTTTACAATTTAAAATTTTATTTTATTTTTTTTAATTTTAACACTGAGTCCCCCTAGGGCGCTTCACCACTACGGGGCGCGATTATTAATACAGCCTAATGCATTGCATAGACAATGCATTAGGGTGTACCAAGATGGCGGTTTCCCCACTTCCTGTCTGGGGCCGGGAGTGGGGCAAATGAGAAAATGGCAGCGATGGAGGCCTTTCACAAAGCCTACCACTGCCATGTCCAAGCATCGGATCAGAGTGAAGAATGGTGCGCGGCATCTAAAGGGTTAAACTGCGTGGGCGTGCAGCACCACACCCCACCCCCTCTGTAACCGCCGGATATTAGCTGCGATTAGCTGCTAACACCCAGCGGCTGTGTGGTGGGATCGCTCTGCGATCCCCCTGCAAAGCACCTTAGCGACCCTGGAACGTACCATACGTCCAGGGTCGTTAAGGGGTTAAGTTTTGAATCATCTGATTTTGTTTGTGTGAGTTTCTTCCTTTTTAAGTTACAACTTATTGAATTCAACATCTATATGCAACAATAAAGAAACAAAAAACAAATCCCGTAAGTGCCAGAATAAATACATCTTAATCATCATAACACAACTTGCTTGGCATTGTCAACCTGAATTCATTGAACAAACCAAAAGAAAAAAGGTGATTATATCCTCAAGTGTGATTTTCTAAATAATCTAATCCTAATTATATGTTAAAAACAAGATTAAAAGAACCAATATTTTTAAAACATTTATACATGTAACAATTTTTTTTATTCTATCACTAAACATGTCATTTATGAAGTGTTTAAGAATAGTACAGTAGTTAAATCCTCGTTCTATAAAATATGAACTAATCAAACTTAACAAAATTAATAGTGCATTTTTAAACTGGCCTTTTATCATCAATTTGTCCCTTCTAGTGGGTGAAATGAAATCATGTCTATAAGCGCTTACTAGCAATGGCCATTTCCTTTTGTGTCAAAGAGTATGTACGGCCTGTCGTGGTTATATCTGATTTTTGTTAACTTTTAAAATGTCTGGTTTTCTTGGATACACAAAGGATGGCGCTGGACCAGAAGGATGCAAAAAAGTCAATTCTACTTCTTCATTTTCACAATCTTTGGAGAGTACAGTAGCCAGCCACCAGCGCCAAACACACTCACCAATATTGTAGCACACCAATTCCTTTGCTGTCTGAGTAGAGACTACGGTTTGTTCAAGAGTGAACATGTCAGGACATGAAAGCTCTGAAGCTGTGTCTTAGGGTATGTTCACATGGCGTCTTGCGTCCGTGTGAACATCCACTTTTGTGATGCGTGTCTGGGTCCATCTGAACGGACCTAGACATGCATCCAACAATTAGCAGTGTGTTTAACACTGCCAGCAATGTGAAACACATAGCGGCGTTCACATGAGCGATCGCCGATGCATATTTGCATCGCGTCTGTCCAATGCATGTCATTTCTTTGAGCGCATCTGAAAGGCGAATCAGACATACACGATGCAAATACGTATCGGAGACCAGACATGTGAATGCCGCTATGTGTTTCTCATTGCCAACAGTGTTAAACACACTACGAATTGTTAGATGTTCAGAAGGACTCAGACACGCATCACAAAAGCGGATGTTCACACGGACACAAGACGCAGTGTGAACATACCTTTACTTCCTGACTCTGCGGTGGGCAGATACTTCACATGATTGACAGAGCTGCTGGCCTAAAAACACAGAGATGGGAACATCACACAAAATTCCACAATCATTGAATAGTGATAAATGCAAAGTCCGTCCTAAGGTGAGTAAGCCCACAACTCACCAAGGGTCAACTCCAGAAAAAATGGTTTTGGACGACAGCAACTTAAAAGCAGGAGTGAATTTTATTCCAAAGTGAAAAACACCATAGCAACGTTCCGGCCCGTCAATACATGGCCTTCTTCAAGCAAGAATAGAATACAGAGTGAATGTGCACATATATTAAGTGATACAAAGATCCTCCCCCAATGCAGTTTAACCAATAAGGTGACATAATTATAAGCAATTAAATTGCACTTGTGAAAAGAAGACAATCATAGGTTAAAACAGTAATCCTGCATATACAAACAACCAATTAAAACCTACTTCCTTTCTATTGTGAGAGTCCCAGCAGTTGATGCACATAATGGACATTCAATGTATCTCGGCGTGTCTCAAGATGGCGCCGGGTATACCGGCCTCAAAGGTAAGTATTGCGCCTGTCCGGAAGTCAGCGCCGACGTGCCGTTCAAATCCAGAGACTATACACACTCTTGTTTGAAAGAAAAATAATGCGCATGCCCCAAACCTCATATGGCAGGATAAATGGGATAGCTATTATAAGGCTATTTGATATCATATAAATCTGATTATTCGCATATCGCCTATCCATACTATATATCTCCATAATGAAAAAACTTATCAAAGGCAATATCAATATTATAATAAAGTGTTCAATGTTAATTTAAATGGGGAGAGAATCTAAAAAAAAATTAAATTTTTTTTTTTTTAAAAAATTGGTGAATGGAAGAGGATCCTTAAAAAAATAAAAATAAAAAAAAGAACCTCTCCCTAATAACCCATCAAATCTCCTCTATCACAACAATAACCAACAATATATAGAGATATCATAGATAATTTTATTACAGCTCAATACAATTTACCTGAAAATACCGAGTAATATCAATTTCATAAACACATAAGCTTGCATTATATAGAAAAAAATATAAAAACGCATTTTATTCAAAAATAAAAAATAAAAAAAAACAAAGAAAAAAAGGAATTGCATCCAATGTCCGGGACTCCCCAATATGTCACCTAAAAGAAATAAAATAAAAACAATTTTATTAGCACAATATATAAGAAAATTACTAATTCCAGCTTTGAAATAGATGATGATAATTACAAGACTATCAAAGTTCAGTCAAATATATTCAAATCTTGAATTCAATATTAAGGCAAGAAGGATATAATGTTTGCAATTCAAAAATCCACCTTTCTTTTTTTCTTCAAAAGCATCTCTCGGTCACCCCCTCGACATAACTGTGGGACTGAATCAATGACCCTAAATCTCAATTGTGAAACAGAATGTCTCAACTCAACAAAATGCTTCACCCCTGGTGCATCCATAAGCCTCTTTCTAATTGTACTTTTATGCTTATTAATTCTCTGTCGAACCTCCATCGTTGCCTCCCCAACATACAACAAGCCACATGGACAAATGATCAAATATATCACATAGCTAGAGCGACATGTAAAATGGTTTCTAATGTGATACCTTTTACCATTTTGGGGATGGGTGAACGAGTCACCTTTAATCATATTGTTGCAGTTGCAACAACTTAGGCAGGGAAAATTGCCCTTACTCGCTGTTGACAAAAGAGTTTGCACCATACCTTTTTGCTTTGGACCAAAATCAGAATGTACAAGTTTATCACCCAGATTCCTATTACGTTTATAGGACATCATAGGTGTCAGTTGAAACTCCGGGATTCGTGAAAATTGATCACGCAGCATTTTCCAATCCTCACGTAGAATGCTCGCAATAGCATGACTACAGTTATTAAAAGTTGAAACAAATGATAGCCTTCCTCCAGTGGTATTCCTTCTCCTATTTCTACCAGTGATCAACTCGTCCATATTCACAGTATCTAATCTCCTCACTTGTTGTTGTAACAATTTTTTGGGGTACCCCCTAGATATAAATTTTTTACACATATCCTCTACTCTATCCTCAATCCTTTTAACTCGCAGTAACTGACTCCATGGTAAGGAATCTTTCATATGTCTTGGGTGATAACTGTCATGTCTAAGCAAATTATTCCTATCAGTTTTTTTCACATAAAGGTCCGTTTTAACTAACCCTTTCTCCAAAATAACCAAAGTATCCAGGAATTGTAATTCATGTATTGATACCACTTTGGTAAATGAAATAGAAGGCTCACACCCATTCAGATACTCAAAAAATATGTTCAATGAGGTTTCAGTATCCAGCCAAATCAAAAAAATGTCATCGATGTAGCGCCACCAACAGAGGATGTGCTCCCAGAATGTAGACTGATATACCCATTTTTTCTCAAAATTAGCCATGAAGATGTTAGCATATGTGGGGGCCACATTGGACCCCATGGCTGTACCTCTCCTTTGTAAATAGAAGTCATCCCCAAAGAGGAAATAATTCCGCCTGAGGACGACCCCCAAAAGGTCAAGTACAAAATGGGAAAATTCCGGAACACATCCCCTGTCAGCGAGCGCCACATCCACCGCTTCAACACCAGCATCATGTTCGATCAAGGTATAAAGAGATACCACATCAAATGAAACCAAAATACAATTGTCAGGTATCTTAAGATTATTAAATTTAAACAGGAAATCTGATGTATCTCTAATATAGGAGGGCGCTGTGGTGGCCAAATCACGAAAAAATTTATCTAAAAAGATAGAGATGGTATTAAAGATTGAACCCTTACCAGATACTATCGGTCGTCCCGGAGGATCCTCCAAGCTTTTGTGAATCTTGGGCAACAAGTATAATACTGTTGTGATAGGGGAATTGAACTTCAAAAAATCACCCAATTTGGCATCAATTATGCCTAGACACAGGGCTTCATCAACATTATTATTATTAATTTCCCTCAATCTCAAATTTAGGGTCCCTCTCCAACTTAACAAACGTCAGAATCTCCAAGTTGTCTCAAAATCTCTGCCTCATACTTACACGTGTCCATGACCACCACAGCGCCCCCCTTATCGGCTGATTTAATTGTAATGTTACGATCAGCCATTAACTCCTTCAAAGCTCTGGATTCCTGTATAGACAAATTGTTATGAACAGCACCTGAAAAACACTTTCTTAAATCATTGATCTTTCTGGTAACCATCTCTATATAAGCCTCAACTACATGGTTATTGCGGGGTGGTTGAAAGCCACTCTTCATAATAAGATCAAAATCTTTAAACCACAATAAGCCACCTGCAGGTGTTTCAATAGAGTTCACCATACTTTCCATACCAAAATAGGCTTTAAGACGCACTTTCCTGAAAAAATGTAAGTCACATTCCAATTGAAACCAATCAATCTGTGTATTAGGAACAAATGATAACCCACGATTCAATACTCTGAGTTCCATATCAGTTAGGGATTTAAAAGATATATTCACCTCAAAACTTAGATCCTTTTATTTTTCCTGGTTGTTGGGCGTCCGCTCCTCGCATCCTGCTTGGGAAAGGCTCCGGATTTTCTTCTGCCATCGGTGTTGCTTGCGACCTCCCCTCCTTTTCTGTGCTCTAAAAAAATCAAGCTTGTTGGATTCATCAGTAGAGTCAGAATCACATGTTGTGAAACCAAAATTAGCCTGTCCAGACTTTTTATGGAACCTTTTCCTGTTGAAATTTTGTCCTGACTGTGTTCGCTGCCAGTTATAGACTTTACCCGTTTGATGAACTTCAAGATCACGATGCCACTTATCTCGCTTAACTCTTTCTATCTCCAAACGATGTCTAGAGAGTCTGATTTAACTTATCCATAAAGACAGAAAATTCATTGGGCAATATCAACTTCTATTGATCCTCCAATCTTGAGGCTTCCAATCTTACAAGAGATAATTCATTTTGAAAATATTCAACATTTAGCAGAATGATCTCTGATGCATATTTGTTGTTAATGGCCTCAAAGCGTTTACAAAATACTTCATCCCCCATAAAAAAATTGGGGCGCAAGGTGGATCTCATACCCCTGGGGAACCTTTGTGCTTTGAAGTATTCAAGAAGAGTGTTAATATGCAATTCCATCGTAATTATTCTTTTCTGTTCCTGTTCCAAACGCCTCTTTACCATTATCACTGATGGTGCGCTTTGAAATGACGTATCGCCTTTCAAGGCCATAAACTTTTGTATATTATCATCTGTATAGGTGTAAGTACTCACATTCATAGTGTTCACTCCTGCAGCATCTGTAGGCATATCCATTCCAGTGTCATTCCCAGGTGGATTTAGGGCATTTCTCTGCTCCATTGTGTGAAGTAAGCCACTGGTGCACGTTCCCTAGGCTCCAAATTGCCCAAAAACACAGAGATGGGAACAGCACACAAAATTCCACAATCACTGAATAGTGATAAATACAAAGTCCGTCCTAAGGTGAGTAAGCCCACAACTCATCAAGCGTCAACTCCAGAAAAAATGGTTTTGGATGACAGCATCTTAAAAGCAGTAGTGAACTTTATTCCAAAGTGAAAAACACCATAGCAATGTTTCGACCCGTCAATATATGGCCTTCTTCAAGCAAGCATAGAATAAAGAGTGAATGTGCACATATATTAAGTGATACAAAGATCCTCCCCCAATGCAGTTTCACCAATAAGGTGACATAATTATAAGCAATTAAATTGCACTTGTGAAAAGAAGACAATCATAGGTTAAAACAGTAATCCTGCATATACAAACAACCAATTAAAACCTACTTCCTTACTATTGTGAGAGTCCCAGCAGTGGATACACATAATGGACATTCATTGTATCTCGGCGTGTCTCAAGATGAACTGCGCATGTCCGGAAGTCAGCGCAGTCACGTTAAGTACACTCAGAGGCGCCGGGTATACCGTCCTCAAAGGTAAGTATTGCGCCTGTCCGGAAGTCCGCGCCGACGTGCCGTTCAAATCCAGAGACTATACACACTCTTGTTTGAAAAAAAAGCAAAAAAAATCGATGCCCAAACCTATATGCAATAAATGTGATAGCTATTATTAGGCTATTTGATATCATATAAATCGGATTATTCGCATATCGCCTATCCATACTATATATCTCCATAATGAAAAAACCTATCAAAGGCAATATCAATATTATAATAAAGTGTTCAATGTTAATTTAAATGGGGAGAGAATCTAAAAAAAAATAAAAAAAAATTGGTGAATGGAAGAGGATCCTTCAAAAAAAAAAAAAAAAAAGCTCCCCCTAATCACCCATCTAATCTCCTCTATCACAACAATAACCAACAATATATTGAGATATCAAAGATAATTTTATTACAGCTCAATACAATTTACCTGAAAATACCGACAAATACCAATTTCATAAACACATAAGCATGCATTATATAGAAAAAATATAAAAACGCATTTTATTCAAAAAATTTAAAAAAAACAAAAGAAAAAAAGGAATTGCATCCAATGTCCGGGACTCCCCAATATGTCACCTAAAAGAAATAAAATAAAAACAATTTTATTAGCACAATATATAAAAAAATCACTAATTCCAGCTTTGAAATAGATGATGATAATTACAAGACTATCAAAATTCAGTCAAATATATTCAAATCTTGAATTCAATATTAAGGCCAGAAGGATATAACGTTTGCAATTCAAAAATCCACCTACTTTCTTTTTTCTTCAAAAGCATCTCTCGGTCAACCCCTCGATGTAACTGTGGGACTGAATCAATGACCCTAAATCTCAATTGTGAAACAGAATGTCTCAACTCAACAAAATGCTTTGCCACTGGTGCATCCATAAGCCAGAGCTGCTGACCTGTCATCTGCTCTGCATTCACTGTCTACCTCTGTTCATTCTCAGGATGAGCCGTAACGAAGCTGTCTCCTCTGTCCTCTCCTGCTTCTAAGCTGTAACATAATAAAATAATACAGATAGATCTAAAAATCATGGCTTATTTGGTAAATATAAAACCCACACTTTTAGGGCTTGTTCACACGGAGTTTTCACTCCGTGTTACATCTGCTAATTGTTTAGCTCCGTCTGTGGGACCATCCTGTCGGTCCCCGAGACGTATCTAAAAAGCGTAGTTAACACGGAGTGAAAACTCCGTGTGAACAAGCCCTTAGGGTGCATCCCCTCGGCATAGGACAAATACCGGCTGGTTTGCCGGCCGGTACTTGTCCTGTTTTGCGGCCGTCCCCACGGACGCGGGTGGGGAGGGGGGGGACGTCTGTCCGGCTTTTCTCCGCGATGAGCGGAGAACAGCCCTCCCCCTTCACATTGAGAAGCACAGATTCTGTCCAAGAACCGGACGGAAGATTGTGCTTCTGCAATGTTTTGCGGCAAAACCGCCGGACAGAAAATCCGTGAAGTGAGGACTACTGCACGGGTTTTCCATAGAACACCATTGTGCTCGTTTTCGGCCGGTTTTTCAGGCGGTCTGCAAAACCGCAAACCGGCTGAAAAACCGTCCGAAAAACCGTGCCGTGGGGACATGCCCTTAGACCACAAGCTGAACAGATCTGAAATCCAGATTTTCAAATTGACACTGAAATAGAAATATTTTTAAATATGATCCCATCGTGATCCCAACTTGAATTTTGGTACAGATGTGGTTAAGAGCATAGCAGGTACTGTGCACTTTTGGAAATTTTTACATTAAACGTTTTTTTTTCGGAAATGCGTTTTAAAATTTTGCATTTGCATGGGCACATATCTTGTGACATATCTCATGAAAGCCTGTACAGTTCTGAGTAGAATGGTGTTTATTTTGTTTCTCTATCTTTTTTCTAGCCTAAGTTATGAGGAGAAATGTAAAGGTAGGCAACACCAAAATTCTTTCTGAACTTTGAAAATCATTTAAAAATACAAAAAAAAAAAATCTAGAATTGTTTTTCTTTATATTTTCTATTCCCTGAGACATTACTACCAAATAACAAAATATAGAGGTAAAAATCATTGGTTCACTTGACATGGAGTGACCCTATAGTGGGATTTGTCTGGTGGCAGTATGATGGTGAAATCTATGGTGAGGTGTTCATTCCTAGTATTATCTAGTAAATGCATGACCTAAAAGGTCCTTATAACTGGTCGGGGAAGTGGAGGGGGGGCCCCATCCAAAAGTTTCCCCAATAAAATCCCCTCCACTGGTAAAAAGGGTAGGACACAAAAAAGTGCAGTGTGTGCTGCCAAAGGGGATTTAGAAAATCCTGTGCTGAGGCACAGCACCAAGTATGTGACTTAAGATGGGGCGTACTAGAGGAAGTTTTTAGCACTGATCCAACAGCTTTACCTAATAAGCTGCTTCAGAGGGAAGCATTTTGGATATACCAATTAGATTCATGTGCCCCTATAGGTTGAAATGAGGTTTTTTGTTTAAAATCCTTTATATAATATAGTGTTGGCTAGCATAGTCATAGGTTTCCATTTCAGGTAAACTATGTTGTAGTGTTTTAATGTATTGAGAAATGTTGCAAACAGAGATAATTTGATTGGAAAGGTAATTGTAGGGTTAACACCCAGTTTATATTCAAATGTAGAGGCAATTGTAGTATAGAGGCAAATGTAGGGTTATTACCCATTCACTATTTAAACGTAGACAGGTACCTAATGCGCATGCCTGAAGAAAAAGGATTTTACCTTTGAAACGTCACGCAGCAGGTGCAGCGCACCAAACATCACGGCGCGTCTCCTCTGAGGTCTTCCATTCAAGGACGGAGTTATGAACTTTATCCTGTACTAGGATGAGCGTGCTTTGGTAAATAAGGATATATGAAGATGCGGTAAGCCTGTTATGACTCTGTAAAGTTTTTACAAGTTTGATATAAGTAAAGTGGAATTCTTTTAACCTATTCATTGCCAACGGTTGTTTGTTTTGCAAGTATCTAAGGAGTGGGTAAGTCCTTGATTACTTTGGTGCTAAGCACGCTAAAAAGGGAAGATTATACATAAGATTTATAACAGATGCAACTTACCAGTGTGACACCTGTCCTGTTAAGCTTCAAACTTACCACTCGTCCATGGATTACTAGTTTAAGTTTTCTTTTATCTTTTTTTGTGTCTGTGCCGTTCCCTGAAGCACTGAACCTTTCATAGATTTTATTGTACGGTAACATGGGGTGTCTGGAAAAATGTCAGTTTGCATTTTTCGCTAGTGTTGAGCGAACTGTTCGAGAGAAGGTTAGTTCGAGTCAAACTTTACATAGTTTTCGAACTCGAGCAGTATTTCGAGTAAAGTTCGTGTTCGACACGTGCATTCGGCACGCCATTTATTACTTTCACTTTGCTTCTTCCTGTACTTTTGGCACCATCCAATCAGTGCAGACAAAAGAGAAGTGTCCAAAAATGTCACCAGTGAGGGTGTAGGGGTCTCGTTGGCTGCTGAAATCACATGACCCTGTCCTATCTATTACACTGTTTTTCCTGTTGAATGCCATTTCGACTTTACTCTCTGTACTGAACACACTGCTCTCTGTGTCTGCATGCTCCAATGCATGCAGGCACCCCATTTCACAGCGATTTTATAAAGAAGAAGCTGCTAGTTAGATAAGTTAGGGGGAGGGGACAGTAAGCTTAGTTAATTATCCACAGAAAATTTATGGAGTTTTAAATTGCTGCCTGTATCTTTCACATCTTAAGTCTGAGTGCCCAAAAGTGCTTGTTTGCTGTTTTGGGGATACAGCCAGTGGAGAAGACCCGGTTAGCACCATTGCAAATTATAGTTATTTAAAGGGGTTTTGCCACAAAGTGACTTCCCTTGCCTGTTATCTTGCTCAGACAGAAGATAAACAAATCATGCTGTGTCATGAACTGCTGCAGGGGGAGAGAGAGGGGGCAACCAAGCAGAGTGAGTAAGCAAGGGAGTGTCTGCAATGTTTAGTAAGATAATTCCATTACAACAGTGGATTCTCTATACAGCAGAGAGACTCATACACTGCACTTTCTCCACAGTCCCTTCAAAGGTCATTCATCTTCCCTGTCATCAGATAAGTGCATACACGCAAGTGGCCAGGTCAGCTCCTGTCAGCTCTCAGAAAAGCTGTAGCTCTCAGAGGCTTCACTTTTTGTAATCACATATTTAGAAAAGTGATTAAATACCCATTTTGGAGGATCCCACATCAACATTACATCTTGGCAAAACCCCTTTAACAACAGTAGTGATTTGCTGTTTTGCTGCCAGAGTTATTCCATAAGACCACATTCAACAGATATTTCATTGAAAAAAATTATTTCTAATTCTATTTGCTAGTTGCAAAATATAGGGATTCTACAACAGTAGTGATTTGCTGTTTTGCTGCCAAGGTAATTCCATAAGACCCCGTTCAACAGATATTCCATTGAAAAAAATCTATTTCTAACCCTATTTGCAAAATATGTGGCAACACACTGGAATTCCAGCCTCTACATGCTCCAGCAATTGTGGCAGCTCTTTCATGACACAATAGCGGTTGGGGTGAGAAGGCATTTAAAAAAAAATCAAGAGGCCAAAGAGGATGATTTTGTCTGCTCTGACGCCCAATCGCTGATACCCTCCGAGGAGGCAAAGGAAGCTGGTTTGTCGGCAGAAATATCAAGCGGTCCCTTGCAGTGCCTGTGGTTTCTAGCCTGCAGCTTGAGGATGTAGACTGTCAGCGCATCATCAGTGGAGGAGGAGGATGATGATGTGGCAGTGTCAGTGCAGGTCCAGCCTCAGAAAGGGAGAGGGCGGTTGCACAAGTCCGCTGGCATTACTCTGCCAGCCATGGTCAGTGGTGGCAGCTGGAAGACCGCTACTAGGTTTTCACCGTCGAAGAGGTCCAGGACCGATGAAGCATGGGCCTTTTTCGATCAAGACTCAGATTCACCGACCGACGTCATATACTGGATTTGCTGTCAACACATCAGTAGAGGAAAGAATCTAAAGAATTTAACCACCACCAGCATGAATAGGCACATGCATTTAAAGCATGAATTGCTGTGGAAGAATCACTTGCAGAATTAAGGCCACACAGGTCCTGGGCTTCCAACCACTGTGACATCTTCTGCCTACTGGGCCACTTCCAAGCCCAAGTAATCCTCTGCTGACAATGTGCAGCAGCAGCATCGGCAAACACCTTCCCTAGTCCCAGATACTGTCGGCCAATTCCTACCACAAGCAACACAGTCTACACCTTCTGTGTACCAGGTGTGGTAGTATAAAAAACGCTTTCACCCCAACCAGCCCAAAGCCAAAAGCCTGAATGTTGGCATTCCCAGGTTTTTGGCCTTGGAAATGTCGCATTCCCGTCTGGTGGACACAGATGGGTTCCGCCACGTCATAGCCCTGGCATGCCCCCAATATCAGATGCCGAGCAGGCATTTCTTTGCCAGAAAAGCTGTCCCTGCCCTGGTCCGCCACCTTGCAGAAAAGATCTCCAGCGCGTTGGCTGCATCTGTGTCCACCAAAATCCATCTCACTACAGACACATGAACTAGTAAGCACAGTCAAGGGCTTTACATCTTACTAACTGGTCACTGGTGGAGTTTGGTGGAGGACAGTGCCTCTGGGGATGATGAGTTTCGGCGGACACTCTTCCACACTGCTGGGATGGTGCAGAGTCCAGATCCACAACCTCGACGGGTCGCATCACGTGCCAAGAGAAACCAAGCCATTCTGAAATTAATGCGTCTTTGAGACTGTCAACACACAGGTCAAGAGTTGTGGATGGCTCTGCGCACTCAGACTGACCAGTGGCTGGGTGCTAAATACCTGGCGCCAGGCTATGTGGTGTGCGACAATGGGAGAAATCTCTGTGTCGCCCTTAGGATCGGTAGACTAAGCACATCCCTTGCCTGGCACCCGTCCTGAACCTGGTTGTGCAGAAATCTCTCTAGCGCTACCCGGGTCTTAACTGTTTGCTGAGAAAGGCTCGAGGTGTTAGCTCACACTTCCGGCGTTCGGCACGACTGGCAGCGTTGCTGCATGGTCTGGGCCTCCCCGACAACGGTCTCATTGTTGACATGGCAACACGCTGGAATTCCACCCTCCACATGCTCCAGCGATTGTGGCAGCAACATAATGCCATTATGCAGTATGAAGTGTCGCATAGCCTGAGGAGCAGTGGTGCGGACCTCGGGGTGTTGAGCCATAAAGAGTGGAGGATCTCTGCCACATCCTTGACGGTTTTGAAGACGAAAACAAAACGGTCCGTTTTAACTGTTTTTTCCTCCTCACAATGCCTGCAAGGCAGGGCAGCATTCGGACACACCGACACTGCCTTAAGAGCATGGTCCATGACTACCTGCGGCTCAACACCGATGTTTTTGGACTTGATCTGGACCCATTCAACTTCTGGGTGTCCAAAATGTATGAATGGCCTGAGCTTACTCGACATGCCATACAAATTTTAGCCTCCCAGCAGCCAGTGTTATCTCGGAACAAACATTCAGCACAGCTGGCAGAGTGATAACTAACAAACGTATCCCATCTTTCCCCAGAGAATGTGGATCGTTTGACATTTATCAAAATTAATCAAGCGTGGATCTCTGAAGATTTTGTTGCCGCAGTTGCCAATGTCACCAACTAGTAAACTGTTGCACGTCTTCTTCACAATGTGAAATACACATTCCATCAGTCATCAATTAACATCTGTCACAAATCAGTCTGCAGTAATCATCTATTAACCGTTTCAGGCCCCATACAGCCAAAACAAATGGGGCCCCCACCCATTACTACTTCCTATTTTTTAACATATTTGTGGGCCCCTTTTTGATTAGGGCCGGTGACCGTAATCCATCACTGGAAACAAATTCATCTGAACAAGAGATGTTTGGGCATGCTACGCATTTTCCACACAGAAAACATGCAGGTTTTGGACTTGGAGTATTAAAAATATTAACAATCGGAGGGTTGTAATGACTTTTAACAAGCAAATCCCTCAAATTTTTTCCACATCTAGCAGTCATTAATGGTTGTTTAGATAATGGTTTAGACAAGACAGGCTCAGTCAATAAGATAGGCCAATGCTTAGCCAGAAATCATCACTCCATCGTTCGTTAAAAGTAGAAATAAATCGAATAGTATGTTTTAGATAATCAGTTTTTACTTTATTTTGTAATAATGAGTTTCTTTGCGTAAATTTAGCTCGCCTATATGCTCTTTTAATCGAACGTTGGCTTTCCCCTTTTCAAAAAACCTATGTCTCCAATCTTGGGCCTGTTTTTCAAACGCTCCTCATGAGAACATATATGTTTAATTCTAAGATATTGACCCACCAGGACAGCCGATATGGTAGAAGCAGCATGCAATAAGGAATTCACCGATGTTTCTTTACGGAATACATCCGTCTGTAAATAACCATCTTAATCAACTTCAATGCATACATCCAAAAATTTAATAGATTTAGATTCGCAGCTGGATGTCAATTTGATGTTCAGATTTTTCTGATTTAAATCATTCATAAACATTTCAAGCTCATTGGCAGATCTCTGCCAAATAAATAGAACATCATCAATATATCTAAACCAGCACTGCACATGGGAAGCTGCACACACGTCGCCACAAAAAATCCGCCTCTCCCACATATCAAGAAACGGATTACCATATGTCTATGTGCATGCGGCCCCCATGGCATTGCCCTCGTTTCTGAAGATAGTAACAATTCTTAAACACGAAAAGATTGTGAGTTAAAATAAATTCCAGTAGTTCGATTATCTACACAACCACTAATGACTGCTAGACGTGGAAAAAATGTGAGGGACTCTCCGATTGTTAATATTTTTAATACTCCAAAACCTGGATGTTTTCGGTGTGGAAAATGCATAGCATGCCCATACATCTCTTTTTCAGATGAATTTGTTTCCAGTGACGGATTAAGTCATTATAAAATTCTTCAGCGCATTTCTTGTGGGACCTCTAACGTTATTTACTATGCAACCTGTGAATGTTCAAAAATTTACATAGGTCTTACCACAGGGGAATTGAAATTTAGAGCTCGTGAACATGTCCGTGACATTCTGTCAGCTAAGGATTGCACTGATCACTCTACCCTCAAAACAATCCTGCATTTTTATTTAAACCACACTTGTGACCCCAATTCTTTTTTGGGATCGATAAGATATGGGGTAACATAGGGGTGGTAATAAGAAAAGGATATTAGAACAAAAAAGAGTGCTGTTGGATTGTAACTTTGAAAACCATGTCTCCTCAGGGCGTGAATGAAAAACTTAGTTTTTCATCGTGTTTGTGATTCACACCCTTTTTAATATTTTATTGTGTGTCTGGTTTGTCTTAATGTTTTTCTTTATTTGTTTTATTTAGAATTTTATAATGAATGGTTGTTCTATTCCCACCTGAGATGGACTGTGCTTTTGGAAAAACTTAATTTTTTTGTTATATATGTATGTAATTATGAAATTGTGATCATAGAATATTGATGTTATTATGGTCATTCTATTTATATATATTGGATATGTAATCACGTGCTATATACATATATATATTTTTTGTGGTATCGTTATTGTATTATTACTTTTGTTTATGGAGACTAATACATATTACCATGTTATTACTGTGAGTTATCACTTTTTTGCCCCTATATTAGTTGTAAAGCATATGTATGCCTAATATAAATGAATATCTGTGTGCATCTTTTGGATCTTTAATTCTTATTACTTGTCACTTGCACGTCACCATATTTCTTTACATAATCTTATTATTATGGGTATTAAGTCCTCTTTCTCTTTTGTGTTTTGGATACTCTCAAGGGAAGTCTGATCATCTTCTTTCTGATCATGGCTAAGGATCTCCACTCAAGCACCCTCCATAGCAGAGTGGCTCAAAGATATTTTTCACGGACCTCTCTCATTTATCCAATATATCAGTCGTTTCTTGGGTGGTGTGTGCGGCGTGTCGTGTCCAGAACTACGTGCGGTTAGTTGTTTCATATTTTTGATCTCTAAGCTTTATTGTTATGCAGTAAGTTGATTTATTATAACAATCATATAGTGACTACGCTATATCTCAATAAAATTGATAGTAATTCTTTATCGGTTAGGTCACTGACTTAATCGTACAAACAATAGATAAATGTTATTCCATTATCCAGTTCAAGGAAGCTTTTCCTTGCCTTTTTATTTTTCTGCGTGACATTATTTGTCCTGCATTGTTTTTTCTTTTTCTGTCATCATATTGTCTGAATGTACTTACACAAGTGAAATTAACTTTTCTGTATAACCGTTACTCTTCAATAAAATTAGATTCGAATATAAAAAGAAAAAAAAAAAGCAAGATAATACAGATAAATCAAGCCTTATAGAAAACAATTAGAGAACACTGCTGGATGCTGGAAATCACTTTGTTCTGAGGACAGGAGCTTCTTTGGTCATATACTTTATACACAATGTACCAGAAAAAATACAGCACTGTACTGTGGAGAGGAGCTACTAGACCGCCAATCACTGCCTGCACTTTACTAATCTAAATGTTTTACAAGTAACACATTTGTGATGATTGGTTTGATCTTCCATCAGTCATAATGGCGCAAATCAACAGTGTCTGTAACATTGTATAGTGAGAGCGGGTTCAACATACAATGTCCCAGAAACGAATATTGTATGGTGAAATTATTGTATCCCGAGGCCATTGTAACTTGAGTGATGACCGTACTGCTCTTCTGTATTTGTAAAGATTGTGTATTTAGCAATATAATTTCTAGCTATGGACAGAGAATACTGTAGTGGGCGCAAGAAATGCTGGACATGAAAATCAGCTTGTGCTCAATACAAGACTATGCTATAAAGAGTGTATGGAGGGTTTATAATGTTGCTATAAGGCTCTTAACCTCTGTCTGCTTTCTGAAGATGGTCGACACCAACACCCTCATAGGGTAATGGCAGAGATTATGGATATTGTCAGCAAACATACGGCAAAACTCTGCATGTGTTATTTGCAGAATGTCAATCCAGTTATGGATTTTCCTAGCAGATCTAAAATTCATGCAGGTTTTTTGCTGCTCAATGCGGATTCATTCAAGCACCTAGAACAAGAGAACTTAGCGGGAAACCTATTAAGTCTGGAATTAAATACAACATTCTTAAAGGGGTTTTGCCACAAAGTTAAATTGACATGGCAAGCTTGCAAAGTAAATAAACATTTTCACTATGTATCATTATTAAAAATGTTCTACCATTTTTGTTTTAGCTTCTCCTTTAGTGATCCATAGTGTACAGCTCGTCTACAGGGGATACGACCAGGCACGAGTACACCTTAGTCTTGCCGCACATGCTCAGACATCACCTCTCTGCTCAGGCAGCTACTGTCAGTCCCTTCCCTGCCTATTAATCACTGCTGAACAAGTGTTTGACCCCAGGTGCTGTCATTCTATTCCTGTCCTCTGTACGCCTTAGTAATTAGTCAAACAGTGAAAAATAAAAAGAAAAAATCGTTTGGTTGCTGCAGGGATTTGAACCTAGGATCTGTATGTCGGAGGCGGAATCTCTAACCACTCAGCTACTTTGTAACTAGTCAGAGCTCTGTACCTAAACAGACCTTTCTTTGACTAGGGCAATCACACTGTGGGGAAAAGCATGGTGATGTCAGCTTGCTGGATCACATGATGTGCAATTCAAACAAAGCACCCCCGCTTCTCCTTTGAGCACACTGAAAGCTGAAGCTAGATAAAGGAGGTATGAAATGAGTTTGTGACAAAACTCCTTTAACCCCTTACCGCCGGAGCCAGTTTTGGCCTCTCTGACAGAGCCCCATTTTTGAAATCTGTCATGTGTCACTTTATGTGAGAATAACTTTTTGACACTTTTACCTGTCCATGTGATTCATAGATTGTTTTCTCGTGACACATTATACTTTAAGATACTAAGAAATTTTGGTCCAAAAAATGCTTGTTTGTGAAAAATATCAAAAAATCGTGAAAAATTTGAAAAATTTACCAATTTTAAACTTCAAAATTTTCTGCATGTAAGACAGATAGTTATTCCACTCAAAATAGTTTATAACTAGCATCTACCATATGTCTGCTGTAGTTTGGCCTAATTTTTTAAATGTCTTTTTTTTTTTTTACGACATTAGGGGGCTTAGAAATTTAGTAGTAATTTTCAAATTTTCAACAAAATTTGCAAGACACATTTTTTAGGGACCAGTCCAGTTCTAAAGGGTGACTTTGGATTGACCTGTATGTTAGATACCCCCATAAATGACCTCATCTAAGAAACTACACCCTTTTTAAAGTATTCAAAACCGCATTTAGGAAGTTTATTTTAACCCATTAGGTGTGTTTCACAGGAATTAAAAGAAAAGTGGAAGTGAAGTTTCAAAATTTTACTTTTTTTTTGCAGATTTCAATTTTTTATGCTTTATCACAAGAATACGGTAAATGTGATCAGGAAATGCAAATTAAAATTGATTCCCCAGAATTCTGCCGTTTTCAGAGATATCCCATATGTGGCCCTAGTGCATTATTTGGCTCACCACAAGCCCCAGAATAGGGAGAGCACCTACTGGACTCTGGGGGTCTCATTTTCATTACGATTTTTAGTAGGGGCCATTTCAGTTTTGGCGGACACCCTAAAGGTGCTAAAAATTAATAAACTCCCCTAAAAATACCCCAAATTGGAAACTACACCCCTTAAGGAATATAACCAGGGTGTAGTGAGCATATCGACCCCCAGGTGGTGTGAAAAAAATTTTAGCGTTAGGCTGTAAAAATTTTTTAAAAAACATTTTTTTCCAAAAATCTGCAATTTTAGCTGAAAATTTATAATTTTACAAGGCCATCCTGGTAAAAAAAACACCCAAAACCTTGTTACGCAATTTCTTTCCAAGTTCGGCAATACCCTACATGTGGGGTAAACTGCTGTTGGGCGCATGGCAGGGGGTAAAAGGGGAGGGAAAGGTGTTACTTGGATTTTGGAACGCAGATTTTGGTGGGGCCATGTCGCATTTACAAAGCCCCCAAAATACCAGAACAGGTGAAACCTTCCAGAAGTCACCCCTTTTTGGATTCAGCACGCCTCAATAGATCTCATCTAGGGGGGTTATTGTGCATTTTGGGTGCACGGGTGTTCCAAGTTTTTTTTTTTTTTGCATTGGGCTATGAAAATGAGGGGAAAACGCATTTTCCGCCATTGTTTTTTGGGCTTCAAATTTTACAACGTTCGCCGTGCAGTATAAATGATAGGATATCTTTACTATGGGGGCGGTACAATTGCAATGATATAGATTTTATATAGTTTTTTTTATGTTTTATTACTTTTACACAATAGAAATAGGTCTATAAAAAATTGCGTTTTTATGTTTTTCCTGTTTTTGATAGCCATAACGTTTTTTAGTTTTCTGTATACGGAGCGATTATTGCTTTTTTTTTGTGGGATGAGTTGACGTTTTTATTAGTACCATTATGGGGGGCCCTATGCCCTCTGATCACTTTTTATTTAAGGTTTTTGTGAGGCCATTTTGAAACAAAATACAGCATCTTCCTGGTAGTGTTTTTTATTTTATTTTAACAGCGGTCACAAATGCAGTATACTGACATGCTGTATTACTCAGCAGGGTCGATACGATTACAGCGATACCCAATTTGTATTTTTTTTTTATGTTTTACTGCTTTTACACAATAAAAACACTTTTATTATTCAAAAGGAAAACACGTTTTTTGCATCGCCCCTAGTCTGAGAGCCAAAAACTTTTTTATTTCTGTGTACGAGGCCCGTGTAGGGGTGTTTTTTTATTTGCGGGATGAGTTGACTTTTTTTTTGGGATCATTTTTGGGGGACCAGACTTTTTTATCAGTTTTAAATCCGTTTTTTGGAAGGCAGGGTGAAGAAAATACTGCAATCCTAGTAGTGTTTTTTTATTTTTATTTTTCACAGCACTCAAACCGTGCAGTAAACCATGACCAGTTTAGCTTTACTCTCAGGGTCGATACATTACGGCAAAAACCTCTTTTTAATAGTTTTTTTAATTTGGAAGCACTTTAAAAAAAAAATAGTGTTTTTATTGTGTTAAATAATATTTATTTCATCGCTGTCTTCTGAGAGCCAAAATTTTTATTTTTCCGTATAAAGGAAAGTGTATGGACTTTTTTTGTCGGGCATGAACTGACGTTTTAATTGGTACAACTTTGGCGTTTATATGAGTTTTTGATCGCTTTTTAAAATTTCCATTTAATGTGCTTTCAGGATGCACAAAAAATCGCAATTCTGTGACTGTTTTTTGTTTTTTACGGCGTTCACCATACGGGTTAATTAACGTGAAAGATTTATAGGGTGGATCGTTAAAGCACACGGCGATACCCAAAAAAGGGTACTTTTTTTTTTGATCTTTTTGGGGCGATTGGCGTTTGTAAAGGGGAAAAGGGCAGTGTATGTGTTTTTAATTTTATTTTTGTTTTGTGTTTTAAATTTTTTTTTTACTTTTTCACATCTTTTAAAAATTTTCCCCATGAGGATTTTGTAACTGCAAATCCCCACTGGGGAAAAGCAATCATTAGATTTGTTTGTTTGAAGGAGGCGATCTGTGCACAGCGTTACTGCTGTGCATAGGCGTCCCCCCCCCCATGGCCAAATTCTAAGTGATGAAACACATGCCCACAATGCATTGTGGGCATGGTGACGTC
Source organism: Phyllomedusa bahiana (assembly GCA_025379985.1). Lineage (NCBI taxonomy): Eukaryota > Metazoa > Chordata > Amphibia > Anura > Hylidae > Phyllomedusa > Phyllomedusa bahiana. The sequence continues at coordinate 75,251 of JAODAL010017462.1, forward strand.
ACCAGACTACCCGGATGCATTCAGCAGCATCCGGGGAGTCTGGTAGGAGACGGGCCCCCGCGCGGCATCTGTGCCCTTGCCTCGCCGATCGTTGCAGAGGGAGCTAAACTCCTCCTGCTGCGGGCATCATTATCGCGGCCATGACAGGCTGCGTAATGATGCGTTTTTCCACCCGCGGCCCGGAGCTCACTCCGGCCGGGGTGATGGGGCATGAACCTGCGGTAATTTTACCGCTAGTTCCATGCCCGCGATCGCCGCGGGCTCGCCCGCAAGCCCCGGTCGCGATCGCCAGGGCGAAATGCATACGTCCTTTTTGCGGGAAGTCACTTCCCGCTAGGGCGTATGCATACGCCCAATGTCGGGAAGGGGTTAATGAAAATTGCATAATAGTAAGATGTACCAAATAGATTAGGCATTTAAAGGGGTCGTCCACAGCCAAAAAAAAATAAATGGGTAATAATAATGTTGCTGAGCCCCTTTTAAAAAAACAAAAATCTTTATCCCTTTCTTCCACCTAGTGCTTGGTTCTAACACCACAGATCTCTGGTCTCTTTGCATTCTTCTACTTCCAAATGAGCACATCCCTGCGGCAGCGTTCACATGCCCAGGGCTGTGAGTCGGTAAGACAAAGCTCAGACTCCAATCCTCAATTTCCCTGACTCAGACTCTGACTCCAACCTCCTCATACATGGGGCATGTTTTAAGTCATTAAGGGGTTAACTGAAAAGGGGTTTCTTACTACAAAGATTAGCTGTCAACATGTAGGGAATGTAAAATAAGACTTTTTGAAATAATTGCTTTTGATTTTTCCCCGGTCAGGAGATCAGAGAGATTTTATCTGCTTTGAGTGCACATAGGTTTTTCTCTGGTTACCATCCTGCTCTATCCATCTCTTTCTTTCTTATCTTAGACCAGGAAGTGATGTCACCACAGAACTGCCGGCAGCTTGAGAACAGTGTGTCATTTTTAAAACAAACGAAGATGATTAATTGCTTTTTAATTGTTTACTGAGCTCTGAAGCCCGCAGCAACTATGGATTACATTGCAGTCATGTCAGTGCAATTAGAAGAGCAGGGCATACAGAGCTGATGTGTTTTATTATGTAATAGGACCTCCACAGTCTGCTAGAAAGATAAATTTTCTGAAGCTTTCTGTGGCTCTGTGAAATAGTATGAGACAACCGTTTTAAAATTTTGCTGCCAAAAAAAAAAAAAAAAAAAAAAAAAAGTTTACCCCCGTTCCAGCACTGATGCGGGGTCTTTTCCAGTACTTTTGTTTATTTTGGGCTCCTAGAGGTAGTTTTGTCAGTACTACAGCAGTCACAATTGCCATTACCCAACATCCACCATTCAGAACTGAAAAAGTGCCAGGTGGTAACTTAGGCAAGGGAGCGGACTGTCAGCAGCCAGTAGTAAACAGAAAAACAAGGAAGACTGACGGCTGGAACCGGTTTTAAATTATGCTTTTTAATTTTTTTTTTTTAATTTTTTCCCGGCAGCAGGATCTTAATTTAGTGTCCCATACTTAGCCAAAAGTGGTTGTAAAATCTATTTCTGTACTCATAAATGAACTTTTCTTTCCTAGCTCCACTTAGCTGTGGAGATCACATTAAAAAGCTTTACCTGAGTAAATGTTATATCCCTGTACCATTTCACATGTACCACACAAATGGAGAACACAAGAGTCATTGAGATTTACTAAATTTTCTATAATATAACACCATAGTTTAACAATATAAAAACAACATACAAAATCTCTTAAACTGGCATAAACTAGAGAATAAAACACCTGATATGAAAGCAAGAAGCAGAAAAAAGCTCTTCTAGTATTTTTTAGCAGTGTTCCCACACTCAGGTTTTTACAGCAGTTTTTTAACGGGGAAAGCCAAAAAAACAGATCATAAATAAATGATCATAAAGATGTCTTTTTTCTTTTTAAAGTAAATACTTGGCCTTCGATCCAAATCTAGTCTAAAAACCTGAACATGATAAACCCCACACTTACTATAGTAAAATGCTAAACAACTACCATCAACTGAGGATACAGGCGAGATAGAATGTCATCACATTTATAATTGTGCACGACAGACAGTTTTTCAAATATCCTGTGAAAAGGGAATGATAAATGTCTTAATGCTGGTGGTCCAACTGATTATTAAGATGGCAAGAAAGTCTTTAAATGCAACATGGTTGCACATGCACACAACTAATCCATTCAAAGTCCTTGGGATCAACAAAGATAGCCAAGCCTTGTACTAGGCTATCTCCATCAGTCTCATAGGATGAAAAGGCGCAGCAGTGTGCATTCTCAGCCACTGCTCTTCACTTCCTCCTAGTATGAGCACAGGAAGAAGGATAAGTCTCACAATTGGGGTGGAGGCCTATATGGGACACCATCGATCATTTTTAAT
>JAODAL010017463.1:0-15000 GCA_025379985.1 Phyllomedusa bahiana
GGGCAAATAAGCTTGCTGCGGGCCATCTGCACACGTGACTCCGAGGGGTCCCTGCCTCACATTTCCACTGTATACTGCCACGGTGCTTGGGGTCATCTGCAGTTTTTTTCTTTTTTTTTTTATTTTTTTTTTATGTTCTCTTTTTTTTCCCTTTATTTTTGTTTTGTTTTCCTTCATATCCATCCACTCTCTCCTGCTGCTCCTGCTCTTCCTCTCTTGTCACCTGGGCCGAAAATCACTCATTTCCAGCAGACAATGCACTTTCTGCTCCAATCGTCCTCCTCTTCCTACTCCATTTCAGTCCCACCGGACTTCATGTGGCCCGGAGATGTAGTCGACGTCTCCAGTCCCCTTCCCAGACAGATTTTTCACATCTGTTCAGGACATGAAGCAGTGGGAATGACGTTATTCATCCCGTAGGTCACATGGCGGAATGACAAATAACTTCGGCTCCTCGAAATGGCCTCAACAAACGGCAGGTGGTCACGCATGAAGCTGCCATGGCTGACATCAAAGTTACACAGGGGAGTACTTCTGTCTGCCTGGTTCAGCAAAAATGTTAATGGCCTGTTCTCTGTTATTACAGTCGGTCCAACATGTGCAGGCTGGAATTCCAGGGTGGAAACATTGATATCAGAGTGTGTTGGGGAGGCCGTTCTGCCGCTGTGCAACTCGAAGAGGGTGTTCCTGGCTTTGTACGAATGGATAACAGTACATGCTCAGTTTCCTGGCATTTTTCAGAATGTTCTATGATGATTTGTGGAAGACTCAGGAACCTTTTCACAACAGATTGAACACGTGCGCCATGCAGGGCGCATGACCATCCCTCATCGGTGCAGCGCGGACACATGTTCCTCCCATTGTCCGTCACCATGGTTCGATTTGCTGTAGGCGCGGAGAAAGCACACATCGAATTTCGTGCGGCATGACGCGGAGCAGTTACTTGCCCTGTGTGACTTCGTTCGCGAGGCAAGCCAGGTGTAGAACTGCGTGAACCGCTGTGCCCTACACATGTGGTATGATGGAGCGAGTTCTTGTGGAGGCTGAGATGGGGTGGTGGTGAAAGGAGGTGGAGGAGGGACATTGGCGCCCCCCCCCAGGTGCAGCCAGTTGACAACGTGGAGGAGAAAGCGGCGTTCGCCTGTCAAGTTGTTGGTGTGCTGGGCTGGAAGCACATTCACCCAGGTGGGCCGTAAAGGCTTGTATGGCCCTGACCGTAGTTACAGCTCTGTCGTCCGCGCTGCCGCGCTCCTTGGAACAAACCGATAAGCTAAAGGTCTGACAACCTTCTGTTTAACATATTTATGAAGTGCTGGTACTGCCTTTTTGGAAAATTATTTACGGCTTGGAACTCTCCATCTCGGCTCGGCACAATCATTAGTTCTCTGAATGGTGCAGAGTCCACCATTTGGAAAGGGAGGGGACTGCAATACCAACATCTTGGACAGGGTGAGCACGGTCAGCTGCTGCACCTTTAGGTTGGTTGGTCGAATATGTTGTCTCTTTGCAATCGGCCTCGCTGAACGACTGCTGGCGCCATGAGTAGCGAGGAGAAGGAGCATCTTGGTCCGGGAGTGTGGTCATAAAGTGAAAAACTGTCCCTTCTGCAGAGGTGGTGGAGCTTGACTGGCTGCAATGGCATGCATGGCACTGGGCGCTGATGCTGATGCTGTTGCTGTGGCGGGCAAGGATGGACAACCCCATTACTGAGCCAAGTTTCTCCCCAGGCCACCGGATGGTGAGGCTGCATGTGTTAGTTTCAAATTACTACGGGCACTCGAAAGGTATGCCAAACGTTAGCTCCCTGTTGGCCACGGCTTCACTTTTGACCACAGATTCTACATTTATACCCATATTCGGATCATACGGTGTCCTTAGCATAAGAACTGCCACACCGCCGAGTATCGAGATTTTTACCGCAAACGCTCCGTATCTGAGTGACTACTGCGCGCTGCCTCGCTGAGCACCTGTGCCGCTACTTTCTTGGACCTCAGCTGAAGCAGGGTTTTTTACCGCGAGGGACCGCTTGGGATCTCCCGTCCTCACACTGTCAGTGCTTATTCATGCTGACTCACGGCCACATGGAACCACTTGCTGGTTGCGCTGTGGCATGACGCCCTCTTCTCTGACGATGATGAAGCCTTGCCTCACCCGGCTCCCAAGTGCGGTGGCTACATCATCATCTATTTGTTTCATCATCACTGCTATTCATCATCACCGGTTATTGGTATGCGAAGGCTGACCTTCACAACCTTGACCTCCACATGCCACTATCCACCAATCTTACTTTGCGCCTACTGCAAGTATTAAGGCGATTTTGGCACCCATTTCTTTTCCGCTGCCAAGTAGCTGATGACTTTGCCTCTTCAAAATTGTTCATCCTCGATTTTAGTGGCGCTGAGCCCCAGTCCTCATAGTAATCTATGGCTGAGGGAACCGGATGGGACAGAGGTCGGGTTGAGGACAGGTGAGGGCCGCTGACCCGCTCCCGGGGCCCCCCCCCCACCATGCCAACAAATGTTGTGTTGAGGTTCCACCCGACTCTTGGATGGGTTGTCAGTTGTCATTGGGAGGGAAGAGGTGGACCTAGTCAACCAATCACAGAACCATTGGGTTGCCTGATCAACACACGGCCGCTAGATGACAGTGCAGTTGTGGCCTCACGAGTGACCCCTGCTGCGACGTCCCCTTGCTGTGCTGCGACCTGGGCCTGTTCAGGAATGTTCTGTGCCATGCCACTCGCAGGTGCAAGCATGCACATCTCTGTCTGGACATACTGTTTGTTTCTAAAAGGTAACAGACACTGTTTGATGATGATTCTGTATATGATAAATATACACCTGTTTTTGACTCCAATATGAACCAGTACAGCTTGGGTAACCCTTGGATATAAATTGCGCTCCACAAAATGGACAGGAAAAATTTACTTGTATGTGTCGTTATAAACACTGTGTGTTTTACTAAATGTAAAAGCACAAACATGCTTAATTAAACCTTCGGACATGAATTAAGGCAACTGGAAAATCGTATATATTTTGGCGTTGGAAAAAAACGGTTTATTTTTGTCTAGCACCCAGAAAAACAACGCTTAATTAACCTGGATGTAATGCGCCAAAAGAATTGGCCGCACTAAATAGTAACTTTGTAGCGTGTTACAATTGCGTGTTTTCTACGCCACACAACAAGAGATCAGTTGTAATTAACCTTTGCTTGTGAATTTAGGCTACAGGAAAAATTTATATATTTTGGCGTTGGAAAAAGGACGGTTTCTTGGGGTCAGCACACCAGCAAAACAACGCTTTAAACCCTGGATGTAAATTGCGCCAAGAATTGAGCCGCACAAAATAGTAGCTTTGTAGGTGTTACAATTGCGTGTTTTCTACGCCACACAAACAAGAGATACAGTTGTAATTAACCTTTGCTTGTGAATTTGGTACAGGAAAAATGTATATATTTTTGGCGTTGAAAAAGACGGTTTATTGGGTCAGCACACCAGCAAACACGCTTAATTAACCATGGTTGTTAAATTGCGCATATAGAATTGAGACAAAAAATGAAGTGGTATTTGGATTGTAAAAACGCTGTTTCTTTAAATGAATACAACAGGAAAATGCTTTAGATTCCACTTGGATATTGAATGTATATGCAGCTGCAGTGACGCACACTGGATTTCAGAATCCAATACCCAAAAAATTAGAAATAGAACATTAAGAAAGAAACATGTCTCTGAGACAAGCTGAGGCACCCCACAGAATCGCTATTAAAAATCAATTCTTCACTAAGAGCTATCAGCCGCAGCAGCACATTCCCCTTGTTGAGCACAGTGAGAGGGAGTGTGAGTCCGGCTTCGTGCCCGGATTATTTAGTGCGGTGAGTCAACAGATTCAGCTGGTCTCTGATGGGTTCATCTCTGCACATGTCATGCCAGGTATGCCCTTCTTCCTCCCAGAAGTGCTGTGGCCCCTGTAGCGCCATGTGCTCGAGCCATTTTATCAATCAAAAGCACATTCGTTCACAGAAGTAACCCCAAAGTTCGCTTTGTTATCCGAACCGAAGTTTTCTGAAATTCTAAGAATTTTCACTTCGCTAGAATCAATTCGCCCATCTCACTTCTACATCATGTTACAAAATGGAAATAGTGGATGAACAAAGAGAAATTCAAAATTTAAAACAATATTTTTTTTTACACAATTTACCCTTTCTTAAAATTCACAACACACACCCACAAATCTACAAAAATTAAAACCAACCCCATAATCTAATATTCAATAACACCATTAATAAATTCCCCCACACCTAAATCAAACAAAAACATTTACCATACAACTAACATACCAAATTCATAAAATAAATCCAATAAATTTACCCCTAAAAACACACCATACACCCTAAACCCACAAAACCAAAAAACACAAAAAAACAACAACAAAAAAACCAACCCTATATCACACAAACCTATTAACCACACCATAAATCCTAATAACCAACAAAAACAACCCCCCCCATAAATAACAATCAACATATAAAATCCTACTCCCAAAAAAAAAACAAATCCAAAAAAACACTACCCATCACAACATATAAGAATACATTCTTGCACACCAATCATCACATATCATATCCCAACGCAAACCCTCCAATCCGTTTTGTTCATTATAGCTATTTTTCCTTAGCGAGATCACAAACACCCCATCTATAAGAATATTCATTCACCCTCTTCCTTATTATCCATGTGTCTCTCCTATCTTCTTCCAATTACGTTACTCAGATCACACGCAATATACGTCTAAACTGGTATCAATCAAAAATATAACTACAACCATTTAATCAAGTCTATCTGACATCACACCTTTTATACAGTAAAGAGATGAATCACAAACCCCATTCTTTGCTTTCTATAACCTCAATGAGACTTCTCATTCAAATTTCATAATATATGTACCAACTTATATAAAACCCCAAAACCAGTAAACCCTATCATTTTTAAGATTTGAGTAATGAATTATGTCTGTCTTATGAGTTTTTTGAAAAAACACATGCTCAATATAGATCCCATACTCATACAACATCATCCATTAACATACCTTATAATAACCTTAGAGTGTTGTTATATTTGATTATAGATATATAGAAATGAACTTCTTTCATCTTGTGCATAGCCTCGTGTTGTGATAAAAATTATATAAGTGATTACTTTTATCTATTAGATGTGTTTCTGTTTTAGAGTTGAGAGATATTCCGAGTGTAAGATGTTTCCTATTTTTCTCGGTTTTATTGTATCGTAATCATCTGCTTTTATTTTCTAGTTTTAATGTTCATTTCATAAACGTGTTGCATAGAAAAGTATAAGTTGGCCTATTTATTGATAGTGTTGGAGATTTGTACCATTCACTATTCGATTGTGTTATAAATGGATCATCGAACATGTTTTTTGTCGCTCTTTATGCAGTTTTAGATATAACTACTCGTGTTTTGGTGTAGATTTTGTGTGTTTAATTGTTGTCTCTAATTAAGTTATATAAGATATACTTGTGGTGTTAAATAATTTTATCGGGGTGCACTTATACTTTTTAGGTTTTTTAGTTGGTTGACGTAGTTGACTCGCGCGCATAGAGAGAGTTGAAGTTTGTGTATTGGAGTAGATATATATAACTGTAGGAACTTTGTACTATATTGTGTGCGCTGTATGTCTTTCATATTTTCTCTACTCAGCTTCAACTGCGAGCTTCTTTGTGTGTACCGTGTAGTAGTATCTCGCTTCGGCTGATCGCTAATGTGCTGTCGAGAGATGGTTAATTAAATAAGAATTGATGCTTGGTCCATTTCTTTTTATTGCTCTGCGCTCTCGCTCGCTTATTAAGACGTCGTTGTAGGTGTTGTAGTCGACACGTCTCCTGGAAGGTGGATTTCTCAGTACGACGGTTGTTTCGCTACGAGTGGGTGATTTCTTGTAACACAGTTGTGCCCGACGTGCTAGAAGTTAGTGTTCCTGGGTTTTATTTGTAGATCGATTGCTCTCAGGATTGTACGGAAAGATATCTGCGGGATTGGGGTGAAGTAGTATGCACTAAGGTGCTCCTGACGAAACTTGGCAGTGCATAATTGTAGTATGGGTTGCTGGTTTTGTTCTAGAGCGATGTATGAGTGAGTAGATGTTGTGCGTGTTCGCATTTCGAGATATGTTGAGTCGCGCTACTAGTGTTCGGGACTGAGTCGATGAAGGCGGGTTAGCGGTGAGAGTAATGTTCAGGTGGATTGATATGTAATATTAAGTGAGAGTGGTGAGTCGTGGGTATGGTGGTATTTAGTGGTGTTCGATGGGGGTTTGTGAGGTGGCTGTGCCGAATGGGTAGATGATTTTACCGAGGTTAGTAGGAGTTTATATGATTTATTATGCTTGGATTATTTCATTAAAGGTGGTGCAAAATTCAGTTTTGTTGCATCTGATAGTGGGATGATGGATAGTAGAACCAATGGAGCCTTGATGAAAACGTAATCGATCTGAGAGAAAAGAATATTTCCTGATTGTTAAGAGCCAGCGGGGGGAGGGTGTGTGTAGGACAGAATGTTATCCATTTCTTCTTTATAGTCTTTTTTATGATGTCTTTATTGTAGTCAGGAATGAATAGTTTAAAATACATTTTCATGATATGTTCATGGTTTCTGAGATTAACAGGTCCCCTATGACAAGTTGTCAGAGAAGTGAGTATTTTACAGGCCAATAATTCCAATATCCAATTCCTCAGACTGCAACCCTGCGCAGAGTTTTCGCTCTGTGGTGAGGATTGGACGATGGTATTGCATTGATGGAGATTTGGAGTGTGTGATGGAGACCATGACTGTTCTGACAAGTCTGATGAAGTCAACTGCTGTAAGATATAAATGCCATATATATTTAATTTCTTTTGGTTCATTTGAGCTGGAAATAATGACGTATACGTTTTACCCTTCTTACTATATCCATTATAGGTCGCGCGCTGTCTGTATCTCGTTGTATTCATTTGTATAAGCTAGAAAAACTGTTGTTTAAGGATGACCTTCCCTTCTTTCTCAGCTCTTCAAATACAAGCAGAATTTTTATTTTTTTAAGGAGAAAGGAACAAAACATTTTCGTCGAAGCCCATTTACACTTTACTCAGACTAATGTAGTACAGATTATCAGCGCATGACTGAAAAAATATTGTTATATTTATTAGTTAGAAACGGCAGTGCAGTCTTTTTGGTGTGTCGGTCATAAGTGGATTTGTATACGAGAGAACGTCTGTGAGTACATAGAAGGTATAGAGTGTACGAGAGAAGGGGCCTTAAGTTTTTACAAATAAAAATAGATGTCAATAATAATGGGAGGTTATCAATGTCTGTGGACTTGTCATGTGAAACCTGTATTACTGTTGTAGTCGTGATTTTGTGTGTGTGGAGAGGTGAGGTGGTAAAGGCCTTCGAAGAAAAGGTTTTGCTTCTTTCCCCTTAAAAGCTGTGAAGATGTTTGGGGTTTTGGGGTATATGCGTAGGCCTCCCTTGTGTTGATATTGCTCGAGGTGAACGCAAGAGTGGTAGCTGGAGAGAGGGGTCTAGCTGTGGTGTTTTCTTTTTGTGCTATTGGTTCGTGGTTGCCGTATGGCTGGTAAACCCTGTTATTATTCTTGTTGTTTTTCTGCTTGTGTCAGAGGGGGTGTGTGCGCTTTCTTTTTGCGGACATTACAGGTACAAGAAGTTGAGTGAGTGAGAAACCGACCAGACAATGGTGTTAAAATGGTGGCTATGAATTCTGTATTTTATCGTCTTTTCAGAGAGATACAGGTCTTGGGACAAACTAGAATCGATTCTGGTATCCAGTCGGGTTATTGCGGATTCGCAACGGTCCTCCGTTATCCATGCTGACTTATCACACTTTATGACCAATAATCCTAGACGGTAAGATTTGTTCATGTATTTTTCTAAACGACGATCAGATTTTTTTATTAAAGGTGTCTTTATCTTAGTTGGTAGTGATATTATGTGGGGTTTGGGTTACTTGAAGTTTCTGAAAATCGAAAGTGAACAGTGTGTTTTTTAGCGAAATGCAAAATGCTGGTGTGTTTATCACTATAGAGCGCAAAGTGTCCTTTTTCTTCTAGTATTTTAAATTGGAACAAGCAGAGACCGTGTGTGTGATGACTACAAGAACATTTTCATTTTCACTAAAAATACAACTGTTGTAAATTCTAAATTGCTCATTCTGGAAAATTATAATATACGTCTGGTTTCGTGTTCAACGTAATACCTATACATGGGGTATCTGTGTAATGGCCTCTCAAAAAATTACCCTAGAACAACAAAGACGTGAAAGTTGCAGATTTGGAAGGGCTTGAAAAGGGACTGTAAATGAAAAGAATATGTATAGAATGTAACCTAATGAATAAGGACAAAAATGCATGCTTGAATTGTATGAATTCTGTTGTTGGCAGAAGTTGGGGTTATAATCTGTTTTAAATACTGATGACCTGTTCTTGCCTGTTGTCACAGTCAAAGGTCTCTATACCCGAGAGTTAATTTTATAAGAGAGTAGGACAGTGTATATTCCTTGTGCCTTCCTCTGTGTTCGAAGGAGATAGAATGAGACTGTAAAGATTGGTCCATGCGACGATAGAAAATTGCACTGCAAATAAGGCTGTTAGGCATTACCTTGGAACTAGTATTTTTGCTGATTTGTTGATAACTGTATTAAGGAACAAAAGAACTGAGGTTAGAAATACAAAGTCAAGAGAAGAAATACTAGAAATGTTGGTAAATCTGCTGGTTTCTCGATAAATTTTATAGTTGTGCATGTAAAGTATTCTTGATTATGTGGATTGACCGATAGATAAACAATGTCCATAGGGGTTTAAGACTACTGAACCTTGTTTTTAGTTCGTTAGGGGTCATATACTTCTTTAAAGAATAACTCTGTTAACTATAAAAACCTGAATAAATTTTTCGCTTTCTCGTTATAACGAGGGCTATTTAAGTAGAAATTGGAGATTGTGGATATACTCTGTGTAACAGGTAGATTGTACTATATCTTATACACCAAATGTTTGGAACTAGTTTTGATCAACGATAGCAACGCATATATAAAGGTTTAAGTTGTGCAAAAAAGTGAGATATTCTAGATTTTCGGTGACTTTGTGTGAAATAATGAGCCCTTATTTTGTTAGTGTAAGGAAAATCTCAAAAATACTTGCTCAGCCGAGCCTATCCTCTTTAGTATCTCAAAGAAGCTATAGGGATAAGGGTACAAAGACAAAAGAGATATCTACTTCTGAATAGCCAGAACTGGCCAGGACGTTAAGCACTTATGAAGAATTATTTGGGTGAGGAATCAGACTGCACTGAAACTTGTCTTTTACATTTTAAGTGGAGACTTAAAGGGGTTTTGCCAGAGTACATTCTGAGTTACTTACCTCCTTAAGTAGCAGCACGGGAAGCTAGCAATTATAAACAAAAATCATGATGGTCATGAAGGCATTGCAGCAGTTGAGCTGATGAGGGAGGGGTGTGAGCACAAAGAGCGAGGTAATAAGGGAACGTCTCAAAATTAACTCAAATTATAAACGTTGAGTTCCTTCCTATCCAGTTAGATTCTTCACTTTAATATAAGAAAGATCACAGGTGATACCATGCATTTTCTTTCTCACCCAGCCCCTTGAAAGCTCATTAATTTTCTTCTGGTCATCAGCTAGAACGAGTGTTTCTCACGCTGCAACAAGCTCGGCCTTATAATGTTCGCGTTTTAGTCAGCTGTACTCGCTAACGTCTGGTATCGTGTTCTTCTAAATGCAAGATTCTTTTTAGGTAAACCTATAGGGGAGATTAATCTGTAAGATGGAAAATGCTGTAGCTCTCAAGAGTCTTCACTTTTCGTAATTCACATATTATTAGAATAGTGATTAAAAATATACCATTTTGGAGGATCACCTTACTTATCGTCTCAACATTACATCGTGGCAAAACCCCTTTAAAGGGGTTGCCCACTATATTCCTTTTTATTATTACCATACTGCTACCCATTTCAAATAAAACAAAATGTATGTTAACTTATCCCCTCTCTGCAGCCAATCAGTGGTCTGTTTAGTATGGTTGGAGATCTAGTACCGATGCCGGGGTTCTAGTGAGCATAATTTTTTTTTATTTTAAATGGGCAGCAGTATAGTAATAATAAAAAAAAAAATCTACATAGTGGATAATCCCTTTAAAGAGTAAAATAAAGGGTATAATCTTCTCATAGGAAACTTTGGATTAAAAGAATGTGCCTTATTTCTTATATGGGGGTGTAGTGAAAGTAGGAGCTTAGTGTTACTATTGCCTATGACGTGTATTATCTGATTCCAATGAAACCGTTCATAACACTCTACCTTTGTGCATAGAGTGAGCTAATGGGTTACAATTACTAACTGGGTTGCTTTTACTTTACTTGTCTCGCATGACGATTAATTGGAATATCCAACGAAAAATACACAAAAAAAAGTCATCATGCATCTATCCTTTAGGGTAAGGATGCATGTGGGGGATAATATGCATCACATAAAGAAGTATTTAAAAAATATACAGCTCGCAAAGTTTTCCACAATTTTGATTGGTCTTGCTGACCAGGGCACATGAGGCGTTGACATTATTATTAAACTCCCAGGGTAGCACCGTTTCGTCTAAGCCAATGGTCCTCCTTCTGTGAAAGTGCCAATCATTATATCTAAAGCCAACTAATCCCTGAGTTGTGACGAGGGTGCAGAGCGTCTCGGGAGGAGGCCTAGAAACTAACACACATAATACACATAGATAGATGTAAAGTATGTATGCCAGAATTGTGGGACAATTTTCAAAGTAAATCTGCTCCAATGTGTTTGTGAATGAACATGATAAAGGGAAGAAAGGAGGCTGATAAGGGAAAAATTAAGTATTTTTCTCTATTAAGTTAACAATATTTCTCTATTTTGTTGTACTTGATAGATATATGATCAGAAAGTTTTTTTTATGTTCAGAGTATTTGTTTAGTTATGAGACGTGGTATTTCTTGTTTTTATTTGTGATTTTAAATTCTAGCTTGGATAAACATGTAGGCAGAGGTAAAATTATTATTAAATACATTGCTGTTCTGATTTAGCTTCTCTTCCAAATTAGGAGCAGATCTTATCTCCTACTTTTAGACACAAGCTTCCTTAGTTACCGGCCACTTCTATCTGCTCTTACGGGCTAAAGCAGTGGTCGGACTGGTGAAGTCACTCCCTGCTGTGTTTATCTTGAAATACAGGAAATAATTTACATTACTTACTGACAAGCTTTGACCCTTTAGAGCTCTGTAGCCTAGTGCACTACTTTTTACAAACTTCTAGTACTCATGTCAGGATCAGCTATGAATAGTAGAGCTGATATGTCAATCACTGCTATAGACCCACCCACAGCCTAACCAGGAAGTGTGATCCTGAAGCTGGCTGTGGCTCTGTAAAACAGCTTAGTGAGACAACCCCTTTAATTGTAGCAACTGGATGCCAGGCAGTTGCTGCCAAGGCAAATAAGATCATGGCGTGCATCAGACCAAACATAGACATAGCGGAGCTGTAATGGGTTCAAGGATTACGCAAATGAAATAATAAACCCGTATGGAGTATTAATGATGGGCAGGACTTGGGTATTGCAGGGCTCAATATTGAATTAAGAGGTTACTTATCAATACATCAGTTGATCCTGAGGGGTGTGACTGATAACCTTGTTGTAATAACTATATCAAGATCAATACTGGCGATTGGAGGTTACACTTTGGGCTGTGTTTATGAATCTAGTGAACTTACCACAGGAAATCTATCCATAACAAGGGGGATCCTTTGCATCTAGAAAAACTGACAAAGAGTTAAAGCTAATACAAACAAAAAATGTCTGAAGGGGATGTGCAGTGGGAGACTGTGGGAACTTGTTCTGCATAGTTAGGTAAATTGTTGAAGGGTGATCTCCTCCTGAATGGGACTAAGGGGGGTCTGGATACATATCTAGAGCATTCTAATATTACATGTTTCAGTGGCTAGATTTCTGGGTGTTTATTCCCATTATCAGATTTTGAAGGGAATTATCTTTTTCCTAAGATGAAAACTGGGTTTTACCTTTATAGGTAGTTTTGTTCGCTTGTTTCTTCTCTGGAGGATATGAATCCCATATTCTTGCAGGATTTATTGTCTTGAATATGAGTGCAGAGGGATGGATTTAGTTTCATTATAGTACTATGCGCATGTGTGAAGGGTCTTTTTCCAGGTTTACAAACTATGTAACTGTTACGTGTGTTACATTGTTCTGTTGGTGTAGGAAATGCTTTACTGTAGGAATAAACATTATGGGCCACACATATGAAAACGCCTAGGTGTAACACTCTCTTTGTTGCCCATAGTATCCATCAAAGCTCCCTTTTCATTTCATATAGTGCTCTGAAAAAAAGAAAGAGGCATTCTTAATGATTGCTATGGGTTACAAGGAAAATCTTACACCTAGACAGTATTATACTTGTAGCCCTATGGGGCACAACTGATCTTTTATTCAGATGCAAATAAAGGTTCTGGTCCAGCTCCTTATCGTGTAACCCTACAATAGATTCTCTTTTATTCACCTTTGACGTAAGTACTTTTGTATATTCCATCCGCAGGTCAGCCATGTCAAGAAGGGGATTCAAGATGCGTTTTACCAGCTTGCCCTGGATTATGTGCCAATGACCCCAACTGTGATATACCTCAGAACAAAACCAACTGCAGTAAGTTCCTAACATTTTCTTTTTTTTTTATTAAGATCAGAGTTGCTTTTGAGTCTGGTAATGGGGGAGTTGAATGCCACTAAATGAGTTGTAAGTATATGCTATAACTAACGAGAATATAAGCAAGTCTATGCCAGTGTTTGGCAATGATTAGTTTACACCCTGTATCTTGGTCAATTTAGATTTTTTTTCTTTAGGTAAATATGCAGCAGTAATAGCAGAAAAATAGACGTTTCAATGTAACGCAAGCCCCATTAATTGCACAACTCCTATTTCATGTATTAAAACTATAGTACTATAGGTAGCTGATACTGAAAGTGCATGCTACTTTCAAAGTTATGACATGACACTTGGCAACATATATATACTCATATTACTTGTTAATATATGAATAGCAAAATTTTGATGGTAGTATCCCTTTCATGTCACGTTTCTTATCCCTGTTTATGGTATCCAACAGGATACAGTAAAAAATGGATATCAGGGCAAGGCCATAGAGATTTATAGGGCAAACGTACATCGAATTACAATACCATTGCCATATTTATCTACAACACTATTGTATCAAAGTGTAGCTTATATGTTCAGTAAGTAGGGCAAACATAATCTAAGTCAGACTATATTTGGCCTTTAGATCTCAGAGGCCCCATCATGATGCCGTGGTATCCGTCAGGATCACTTTACAGTAACACAATGACTACTATGAACAAGGACGAGAAACGTGATGTGAATGAGTTCTAACTCAAATGACGATTAGAGGTCTGTTTCCCATTATATAATTTTTATAGTTTAATCAGTCATCCTTTTTTTTCACAAGCAATCATTTTAAGCTCATAGTTATTATTTACAGTATCTCACAAAAGTGAGTACACCCCTCACATCGCTGTAAACATTATATTATTTATTTTCATGGGACAAAACTGAAGATATGACACTGATACTATGTAAAGTAGTCAGTGTACAGCTATTATAACAGTGTAAATTTGGTGTGCCCTCAAACTAACTCAACACACAGCCTTCAATTTCTAAATTACTGGCAACATAAATGAGTACACCCCTTAGGAAAAAAAAAGACATATTGTGCCCAAAGTATCAATATTTTGTGTGGCCACTATTATATTCCAGCGCTGCCTTAAAGGGGTTTTATCGTTTGAAGCTGTCGCAGACTTGAGCTGTCTCTACCTGTTTAAACTTCAAATACAGGGGCGAGTCTCTCCTCTCAGTAGGCAAGGCTTCCCCTAACTAAGTTGTGACATCATCATTCTGTGTGAAGCAGGAGTAGAGAGAGGACGTAAGCTCTGCAGACCTCCTGCAATGTTCTCATGGCTGCAGAGCTCTCAGCCAGAGGCTGCACAAGCTCCTTGTAACCAGAGCCCCTGTATTGCAATAACCAGATCACTGTAATGGTGTAATCAGTTATACATACAGCCTGAACTGATGAAGCAAGTGTGAGGAATGCACACTGCCCTCCCCCCTCCTCTTCCTCTGTTATCTGGCAGGTTGTAGAGCAAACTCTATAAGGCTGTGTTATATGGGGGAGCACAGGATATAAGACTGTGTTATATGAGGGGAGAGTGAATCTGTCAGCTAGATGGTCAGTAATTGCCAAGATCGTTCACCTTTGAGCTTGGAGATGAATATCGAGCCAGCAGCCGTCTCAGGCAGTTAGTTTCACTTTTGATTTACACAGTTCAGAGCGGAGTAAGCACCGAGTGCAGGCAGCCAATCACATCACAGGGGGCGTTTCCCATCCGGGGGCGTGTCTGAATAGGCTGAAAGACATATCAGTCAGCCAATCACAGAAAAAGTGGGCATGTCCTGTCCAACAGCTGCAGAACTAGCTAGAGATGCACGGAAAAGATCATATCTGCTATAATAAGTGACTTAGGTAATACAAACCAATTACAAAAGTGCTTATTTTTACTGTCCTCATCATCAGAGATATGATCTTTGAAGCAAGAAAACCCCTTTAACTCCCTTGGGCATTGAGTTAACTAGAGCTCCATAGGTTGCAGCCACTGAAATTCTCTTCTAATTATCCATGACGACATGACAGAGCTGGTGGATGTTAGAGACCTTGCGCTCCTCCACCTTCTATTTGAGGATGCTCCACAGATACTCAATAATGTTTAGGTCTGGTGACGTGCTTGATCAGTCAAGCACCTTTATCCTCATTTTCTTTAGCAAGGCAGTGGTTGTCTTGGAGGTGTGTTTGGGTTTGTTATCATGTTAAAATACTGCCCTGAGTAGGG